>CAWUDS030003949.1:0-51891 GCA_963859935.3 Lathyrus sativus
TAAAAATGCAAGGAAGCCAATTAAATCGATTAGAAAACAAATGCGCAACTATAGCGAAATAAGCGGTAAAAACCGGACACCGAAATGTCCTAAAAAACAACAGCAAGAGCTGAAAACACCGGGACGGGCACAAATTCTCAAAATAAATCCTCGTATTCGAACTGGCCTGGAATTCCTGAAACGCCAGGGGAGACTATAATCCCGATAAAATTAATCTGACTGTAAAAATGCAATGGATGCGGTATGTAAATGCAGAATGCAAAATGAGTCGAAACATAAGCCAAATACAATAATTGGTTGGTCAAATTTTGGGGTCCAACACATATTCCCCCCAACAATCCCCCCCTTTAGCAGCGCTTTCACAAAGTGCTGTCTTAGACCCCACCTTTAGCAGTGCTTTTTAGAAGCGCTGTCTTAGACTCCCCCTTCCAAACCTATAGCAGCGGTTTTGTAGCGCTATGTTTGTAACCTTTAGCAGCGCTTTTTTGTAAAAGCGCTGTCTAATGTCCCAGATTTAATTTTTTATTTTTAAATATTCACCCTGTTTTGTATATTTACCAACAACCTGCTTATATTACACAAACCTGCTTATAATTTAGGCCTTTATTTCAACACTTTGGCCTTATATATACAATTCAAAACTTTAGCCTTTGTCGCGGTGAAATTTGGATACCAAACTATTGATTAGTTTGAATCTTTAATTCATTTGCAACCGAACTTTGATTTGTCCAAAGGAAGGGATAAAGATCGAAATTCCCACAATGCAATGCAAATGCAAGGTTTAGAGAGTTATAGGTTCGGGGGTTGGTTAAACTTAGGGAAGGTGCTAGCATCCTAAGTTTCTGTAGTACTCTACAGGAACCTCTTATTTTATGTTGTTTATTGCTAAGTGTTTATCTGCTTAAGGTATAAAAGACCTAGGGCTTTATTTCTAAGTATACTCGATAAGATATCGTATCTTATGCCTACATATCCTTACGGGAGTGGAATCAGAGTATTTGTAGTTCCCCTAAAGGGTTTGAGGAATTCTTTGACTGTGGTCAAAGTTCCTATGGGTTTAGGGTAGTTGATTGATTGATTTTAGGAGAAGCGATGCGTTATCATTTTAAGGGAGATTTAACCGCCACAAGGTGTAGGAAAATAGTCTTTGCATCGTCTTAAGAGAAGGGCTCAAGTACTCGGATATGGATCGACGAGGTACGCCTCTATCTCTCTTAAGGCAAAGTTCCTACGATATTGATTGTATTGATGTGGGGTGGAGATTCTATCTCGCTTAAGATGATTTGGCATCTTTCTCTAATGTGTTTGAATGTTTTGTATTGAGTTGATTGTTTGTTTCTATGTTGTAAAGGATAAAGACAAAGGTCCTTCTATGGGGTAGGATCTATCTTAAGTGATTGACTTGAATGGGATCAAGGATCGAAGGGAAATGATGCAAATGACGTGCACTACACACAATTGTTGAATCATGTGTAGGTTTTTTCTTTGGACGGAATGCGATGCAATAAGATAGATGTGATAATGTAAAACATACACAACGCATGAAAGCGCTAAGTGAGTGTGTGAATTGTGAATAAAATAAAAGTAGATAAAGTAAACATTTACACGCATGAAAGCGCTAAGTGTATAAGTGAATGTGAGTGTGAATACTACGGGTGATGGTGAAGCGTGCACGATCGAATTTAAGCGAGTTGATTTTTAAGAAGTGGTTGAGTTTATTTTAAGCGGGATTAATTTTAAGAGAAATTATTTAAGGGGTGAATTGATTTTAAGAAAGGAGTTGTATTAGTTTTATTTTATTTAATAAAAGTTTATGTTATGAATTAATTAAATTGCTAGTTAGACCTAAAATAAAGTAATTTTAAAAGGTTTTCTTATGTTATCATAATTTTTAGTTTAACAAGTGAATATAGATTATTTAGATTATAAAATTGTTTTCTTATTAAATAAAAAGAGTTTTTAAAATTTAACAAAATACTATAGATCATACTAAACTATGAAAAATAGGCTTTTAACATTTTTTAAGAAAGGAGACTAAATTATAATTAAAAGGTTAATTAAATTGATAAAGAAAAAAAAGATTAATTAAAGGTTAATTAAAAAAATGGAACTTATTAGTTCATTTTCTTTTAAGAAGAAAAAAAAAACGGTTGATTATGGATTAATAGTGATTAATTGATTAATTAAAAAAATTGATTAGAAAAAAAAGATAATTTAAATGAAAGGTTTATTAGTTAATTAAAATAGATGATTAATTAGGTTAATTAAAAAAATGGAATTAGTAATTAAGTTAGGATTATGTTAATTAATAAGACAGATAATGGTTGATTGGGGGGATAATGGTTAAGCGGTGGTGTGCGATAGTGCGTGCAGGTTCAGTGTATGTGATTGTGAAATTACAACAGATCACAAAGTCAAACCCTAAATCCCAAAAGAAGAACCCCAGAATCGCTCGACCTCCCCTCTCCATCTCCGATCGTAATCATCTCCCGTTCTCCCTAGTCTTTCATCTCCTTTTGTTTCTTGAACCTGAAATCAAGACGACAACATCAATAATCCAATAACATTGACAAGAAAAGAGGTTTACCGGAGGCGGGTAGTGTAACACCCCCTTTCTATGCCCCCAAATAATACAATTAATCATTTAGGCATAAATTTAAAATTTCATCAGAGTACATTTGCAACATGGCATAAAAGGGAAATATCACATTATCGCAAAAATTCCAACACATACAACACCTGCTCAACAGATATGCAACAACGGGATAACACCCACAAGAAATATTTAGAACAAAGGCGGAAATATCCAAATATTTCATAATTCACCAAACATGTATTCACATATACAGTTATCATTCATCATGTTTTACAAAACATATCAACAGCAGATACATACTCAGATGTATCACAAAAGAATCAAAATAAATCCTATCTACCCGGTGCTACATATCAGAGCCGACCGACCAAAAAGGGAAGAAGCCACGCTTCACAAAAATACCTCCAGAAATCTAGTCTGCAATGCCTCATAGAGCATTAAAAGAAACAACAGAAGGGTGAGAAACGATATCATAATAACAATGCATAAAAACATATATATATATATATATATATATATATATATATATATATATATATATATATATATATATATATATATATATATATATACATAACACCCAATATACGTCTTTCGCATTCTCACCGCAACTCACCTCGTCATACCGTACATCGCAATGTATTCACATTATCTATTTACAAATAGAACATCATGCATATACAATATGCGTCAACAATGTTTATATCGGTTCATAAACACACAAAACATACATATTCATATATTCACACATACATGTGTCTTCAAGCATACCAATCATGCCAATCATCAGCAACTCATATAAACATTTACAATTATGTTCATTCACCATACACCATGCAGGATGTCAACATGCAACTCATAGAGACCGACACACGACTCTATGCAGATGCAAATGCGGTACTGACTCATTTCAGCAGGTTCAATTGAAGAACCAAATAACCATCGCTCACACCCCACATGGGCACACGAGGTTCTGCAGATTCTACGCGGAATCAAAATAACCATCGTAACATACGAGGTTCTGCAAATCCACCGAGGGATCAATAATTAATCATCGCTCACACCCCACAAGGGCACACGAGGTTCTGCAGATTCGCCGAGGAATCAATAATTAACCATCTCTCACACCCCACAAGGGCACACGAGGGCACACGAGTGTTCGCTACCTCCTCGCCTAGCGAACTGCTAGCGAGCAAGAACAGAGGCTACAGACCTCGTTCGCTACCTCGTTCGCCACAGCGAACCTCCAGCGAGCTCCTCGCTACTCCCTGCGCAGCCAGCGAGGGACATTAAAAACATTTTGTCCCAAGTCTGGGACCGTTCGCTGCGCACTCGCCTAGCGAACTACCAGCGACCATTCGCGACCTGCTCGCCTAGCGAACTGCTAGCGAGCGTCTGCGATTTCCACTTCTCCCCACTGTTCAGAATCCAAAACCACAGATAAAATCACCCAATGAACTCCAACTCATATCCAACAGCCTTAGTCTAACATATATCGACTAATCTACGTCATCTAATCACGATTCTAACCGTTAGACAACGATTTCTATCGATTAAACCAAATTCAACCTAAAATGGAAAGTGTAGAAAAACTACCAACAATCCAAAACAATCCAACAAAATCCTACATGATTATACACATTGATAGAATAATAAAGTTTCACACCCTTACCCGATCAATCGAAAGCTTTGGGGATGATTTCTTGAAGTTCTAGGTTTTTCCTCTTCTTTCTCTCCTCTTTCTCTTCTCTTTCTCTTCTCTTCCTTTCTTTCCTTTGTTTTTCTTTCTCTCTTACTAATTTTCTCTTTTTCTCTCATATACTCATATTCTCTTTTCTTTCCTCTCAAATTCTTTCCACACACTAATTAATCAATTCTCATAAAATATCCACTTAGCATAATCACTAATGCCCAAAATACCCTCCGGTCTATTTTTACCCGAAACTCTCAAAGTAGGCAAAAATAGCACAATATGCACAAATAACATATTAAACACACAATTCCACATTTAAAATAATAATTCAATCAATTAAATCAGAAAGGACTCAAAATAAAGGAAATTCAGAATCGGGGCGTTACAGGTAGCGGCGGCGAAATCGAACGGAGTTCGTGGGCGGAAAGGTTGATTCGCGGTGGCGTGATGATGGCGATGATTTGCGAAGGTTCACGGTTTGAAGGCAATGGTGATTTGTGTGGTTTGTCAACGGGAAAGATAAGTCTCTTTCCGATCTATTAGGTTTATGGAGGATAGGTTTTGTTTGGTTTTTCGATCGATCCCTTTTCACTTCTTAGGCCTCCTTTTTATAGGCTTCATTTGGAATTTCCTGTGTTAAAGTCTGATTAAAAACCATTTTGAATGCTGATTTGGATTTGATTTGGGGTTTCCTGCTTTGGGATGAATCAAATTGAAACTTTCCTTTTTTTGAAAACTGCAGTAATGAGCCATTCAATTGATACTTCAATCTCTGATTTCTGTGATTCAAAAGAGATTGGATTCGATTTGATTTCTGAATAGGATATTCTATCTTCAAGGAATATTCTTTAATCATTATTTTCTATGACCTGGCAGGTACAGGTGGCGAAGGTTTTGGGCTAGGAGACGGGTTAGAAGCCCAGAAGGAAAGTTCGTGCTTGATGCGTTTGGTGAGACCTTCACGAAAAAACCGATGACGAAGAGCAGCAGTCGCAAGTGTTTGCAGGGTATACTTTCAATCTTTGTCTGCCTCACTCTGTCAAATGCTTTACCGTCTGTCTCCACAAATCCTTAATATGAAAGTTTATACATGAGGGAGTTAAGCATTGTAGTACTAACAGTAGCGATATGCGTGTTGTTCCAGGTATTATTGTCAACAATAGTAGTTCGGTTAGTCATTACAGTTGTTTGATATCCGTAATCCCGCCAAGATCCACTTTATCGTCTACTTCTATGTTATGACTCAACCAAGCATAAGCCTCTCTAAAAGTTATCAAGAACATGAAACCCATCATGTGAATGTGATGTTAGGACGATAGGTGGGGATGAACAAGCTTCTGTTGCCTCCCATACACTGTGAACCACATAGAAGGCGCCCGACAATACAAGTAGGACAATAGCAACGATGGATGTTTCTATAGGTAAAACTGAAAGCTTTTTCTTAATTCTTTTGCCTTGCTCTTTTTTTTGAGGTCTGTTCCTTATGTGATCTTAGTTTTATCAGTCTTTAGAGTATCATCCGGCACAACACTTTCAGAACTGGCGCTTCCAGCATCCACATGAGAATCAACAGACAGACTGGGTAGCTGAAATTTAAAGTATCAGGCGACAAGCATGACACCAGATGCAAGCTGTTGGAGCAAGCACAAGCATCAGGCGAACCAATAACACCGGAAAAATGTACTGATGTAACAATATAAAGTATCACAAAAGAGTTTGCATCAGATGGAGGCGAAAAGTTTGCAATAATGTCAGCTAGAATCAGAAATGCCAAGACATCAATGTCCATAAAATAAGAAGGCCAAGTTGGAGGCTAATGCTTACTAACACTAGCAATGATTGGTGACAACATTCCTGTTATAATCTGCATTTAACACTTTGAATCTCGGTAATGCAGGGAAGTCTTTGTTTTTGAATGCTAGCTTCAAGGTTTAATTGAGTAGATACTTGTATTTTGAATTCTGGTATACATCCCTTTACTTTTGGATTAGCAAGTTATTGCATTGGTTATAGGACTATGTCTCCTTTCTTGCAGAACCGTTCAGTTAAGCAGGGGGAATGAGTTATCAATGGAGGCATGCCTGTCCGTAGAATCCACGAAGTTGTCGTCAATGTTGTGGGCGCATTTGATGATACCATTTCGATTGTGCAGGTTACAAACTGGTAGGAAATGTTTTTTTGGGAAAACAATAGGGCTTCACTCAACGAGGGACTGTCAGGAGAAGTAGGGGTAAGGACCTTGCAGAAGCATCTCTCAAAATCACTTTGTTGCGGTGATTGGAGGCAATGACGCCCTTGGATAACCGGATCGTCAGAACCTCGTAAGAAAAACACTCCATCTCAGCGTGTTGATTCCATGCTTTCTTGCTGAGAAATGTAACCTCATCAGTGCTCTTTTTCTTGCAGCGGTAACGTGATAATGGTGGTCACAAGTTTATGGTTGCGGGAGGCTGTAAGTAAAGCAGCAGAGCCTGGTGTGTCCCTGATGAGAGGCACGATGCACACAGCTCAAAGGCTTGTTTTCAAAGAAGAAGCAAAATAACTTGTAAGCAACTCAATTACTCCCAAGTGGATGGTTGCCTGTTTGTGATTTTAACTTAACATGTTGACCCTGTTTAGCCACTTAGGGAGATAAATCTAGTTTGAAAAGTAACCTTTAAGTTCGATTCACAACTTATGTGCACACAAAAATTATGCCTTGAGTTTATAATAAAAGGCTCATCTTTTATTCTGATTATATTTTAAAGCTTGTCGTAACTGTGTTTGAGGACGGTTTTGGAACTGTGATGAGAGTGTTCAGTCCTTAAACTCGGTGTTGTTCTATTCTGATGCAGGTGGTATAGGTGTCGCGTATCAGCTACTTCTTTGGCTTTCCTTCAGTGAAATTTGCGATTTTGCCAGCTACGGTAATGCAAGACTCAAGAGGCTGCAATGTTGAAGGTTGTGTGAAGGTACTAGCCTATTTCATCATGACTTGTGAAGTCTTTATCTTGGAGAAATTATATCATGAGTTAAAATTGATAACACAAGGACCAAATGTCTGTTGTGACTTTGCAGGAAATGGAGTAGTCAAGCCGATGGCAGAAATCCCAACGCCTACTTTGAAGTTCCAATTTTGGAGGTACGACCGGTGTCGGCAGCCATCTGGAGTTGTGCTTCTTAGTTTATAAGCTTCTACTTGCCTATATCTCTCAAATTCACTCAACTTGTACAGTGTACATTTGCAGGACGTGGACCAGAAACAATGGCATGACGAACCAATGCGTGGCAGGTGTTGCTGCTGCTATAAGGACGGAGATCAAACAGCGCACCAATGTTCCTCATATGACGATTTCCTTACGCCGCCATTCTCGACATGTCTGCTTTAGCTTGTATCATTATAAGCTTATTATCTTTGATATTGTAATACTTAGACTAAAATAATATTTCCAATATATGTCTTTGGTATGTATTGTCCAACTGAGTTCTCCCCTTTTTGAATTATTGATTTTATATTAATTGGGGATGTTGTTGTCCTAGTATGGTTCCCTTGAGTTTTTAGTTGTTGGATGGTGACCCTGAGTGTGGCGTATGACCGAGTCCACTTGGACAAATCACTGTTGTGTCAAACAACCTTTTGCAATCATGCCCTTTATGAAATCAATCCAATTGTATGAGAGAGACTTGTATCAGCTGTAACAATATACAAACTCCACTTCCAACAAACAAACCTTATAAAGAGTTCCTTGAACTAGTAGTTTGAAACATGGATTGAAACCTTCCCTTATCTGGTCACTTTAGTTTTTTATAATTTCGCAACCTTAATCCTTGAACCAAAATAACTTGCTAATGGGTCACGAGTTTGGAAACACCCTTTCGATTAATAGAAGCATCCAAGACAGACAATCATGGTATAACCAAATATGTAATACCTAGATCCAGTACACTAAAGTTTAATAAACTTCGGACTTGAGATAAATGTATCCCGTCTTCAAGAATAACCTTGCAATGACCATAATAATCCATAAACTCTCGTGCATAATGTCAACGTAAGGAAAACCTTTATTTTATGGAGGGGATAACGTGCCCATATCTTAATTCCTCAACCCGTGGAAACCTTAAGACTTTCGAATCTGGATCCCTTAGTTATAATCTGAAGCGTTTAAAATGAGAGGACGAACTCCAGTTCTACTTGAAAACAGTGCACCTGCGTGAGCTCGGTAGACATAATAAGTACGCACATAAAAGCATAAAGATAGAAAACGAGGAAGATAAAATACGAGGAGGTGGGATCTTATGATCAAAAATTAGGGTGTGACAGCCTTAAATATACAATTCAAAACTTTGGCTTTATATATACAATTCAAAACTTTGGCCTTTAAGTATACATTGTAACTCATCACTTTGCCCATAATCATTTTAATACACATAAACCTGCTTAAATATGTTACAACAAAATCCGATCCTCAGAATTACAACATCACAAATACAGTCAATTTACATATAATTACAATTCTTCCAATCCGATAACTTTATACAATTCTCAACTCAAGAATAAATTGACACCATTCCTCTTTAATTTCTTCCAATCTTGCTTTCGTGTAGGTAGCGCACTTGAATTTATCAAAATACTACATAATATAACAGAACATGCAAGATTTTAATTTTAAAACTAATTACTCAGATGAAGTATCGGATAATTATCAAAATGAATCATATAACTTATATAATGAATTGATCCATACCATGATTGGAACCTCTATTTGACCAGAAAGAATAATTTCCTTCATAAAGCGCAATACAAAATATCCGCAGTCAATCCCATTACGCTGACAAGGATACTGTAAATGGAAAAAATAAATGAACATTTATCAAGATATATAGTTTAAATAGTTTTATCAAGTAGAACCACTATAACAGTTGTAATACCCCAAATTTTACCCTTATATTTAGTCAGTCATTTCGCATAGCATCTCATCTGTGCATTTGCTAACCACTAACCAGTCATTGAGCGCGATTTATTTTGCAGGAATTACCCCTAGGGGCGTTTTGGTCATTTTGAAGCATAATTCGTAATTTTGGGCCCAATGAGGTTTTATTCCTGAGGCGTTTATTTACGTGGGTTTGATATCAATTTGGGTTGGAAAATCTGATCTGTGGAACAGGGTTTTAACAAGAAATCATTCTTCTATCTTCCAGTTCATTTTAGGAGGAAAACAGTGAAAACTTCGACTGATTAATGGAATTTATTCATGTTGAAGGTATTAAGCTTATTATGCAAGATTGGATCGAGTTAATTCAAGGATATTTGACTGATGAGATTTAATCGGATGTTGAGGTGTTTGCAATTTAAATCATGGAAAAGAAATTGGGAAATGATTTTAATAGAATATGTGAATTTTATTCATAATATTTTATTATTATTATTACAATTTGTAAAGTGAATTTGGATAGAAATTTGAAGTTTATTCATAATATTTTATCATGATCTACAAAGAGGAAATAACTTGGATAAAGAATGTTATTGAATTTATTCATAATATTTTTTGTTACAAGTTACAAAAGAGAAAATCAAAATTGTATATCCTAAAAATCCTAAGTCCTAAACATCCCCAAGTGTTCTTCATGATGCTCTTTTCTCCGCAAAATCTCCGATTAACCTGCACGTCAAAGGGAGACAAAACAGAACACAAACAGAATAGAAAAGAAAGGGTTAGAAATTGTTTTCGACACTCTCAGAACAGCGTCATCATCGAGTGTCGGGAGTGGCACAACCGAAGCTGCGTCCTACCCCCGTTACCGATCCGAGCCGTTGGCGTCAGATCAGATAATATCCGTTCTTATCATGCGGGACATCCGAGAGATAGAAGTGATAAAAGAAGCGGGACTGATTCGCTCTTGCCGCAATTGGATTTCCAAACTGATACAAAGGCAAATTTAGACTCAGACCCGGATGCCGGCAGGTCTGAGTCGTTTTGTTTTCGAAATTTCCAACACCTGAAAATCCACAACAGCATCAGTACCAGGTTCAGAATTCAGAACTCAAAGCAAGACAGTTCATAAGCTGCCTAAACAAAACAGCCATAGGTAAGTGGAAATTCAAACTGAAAGTGCCAAAAACTGCATCAATTCTGAGTTCATGAAAACCAAGTCCAAACAGAACAGAAAAATACAAACCAAACTGCATTGAATGGCATCAAACAATGTATCAAAAGGCAAGTTTCAATGGCAAGTCACGAAAAATGTGAGCGACCACACAAAATCACAGCACACAATCACAGCATAAAATCATAGCGCAAATCATACCAGAAAGAGCAAGGATGAACTCATGTAATCACATCAGTTCAGGGCAAGCCTGAATCAAAGATGCAAGTCACCATGACAAGCCAACAAAGTAGCAAGCTAAGGGCATCGTGGAATAAGGCACCGAATGCAAGGGCATCAGTTATCGCACATCATGGTCCAACCTAATATCACAGAAACAATCAATCTGGAAAACAACAACATGGGATTGTAGTGTCTTCTCCGAACGACTCAGACAAGCTGTCATCATCGCCGCGTAACCTTCCCGGCAATTCTGACTCGACCGAAGCACCAGCTCTCTCTCCGAAAGAAGAAGAGGAAAAGAATCCATATCTGCAACAAAACCAGAAACTTACATCAGAAGAACCAATTGGAAACCAGTTAACAACAATCCACATCTGTGAAACCAAAACAAATCCAATACGGTTTATGAAACAGATTGCCATAGCCAAATCAAAATCCCTGTTTGAGAAGGAAAGAATCCAAATCAGTTTCAAAGAAGATATCCAATTAGGTTTGGTCCCAAAATAGATCAAAACAAATCCATATCTGAAAATCCCAATCAAATCCTAAAAAAGGAAACAAGATATATCAGTATCAGAAAAATCCAATCAGGGTATCAGAAATTTGATCAAGCAAGAGTGAATCCGAAAAGTGTTCAAATCATATCAAAAATCATAGCAAATCAGATCGAAAGTCCAATAGTAACGCAAATCCATTGTTAACAAAGGCCCAAAAGAAAGATCGAAAAAGATATATATAGGGAAGATACCACCTGAGTGAAACCCTAGAGGGAGCGGCTAGCGAAGAAAAGAGGAGCGACGAACAACAACGGCGGCCACGAAGGAGAAGACTTGGAATCACCAAATTCATCATCAAACGCGATAAACAATACTCAAGGGGAAGTCCACCAACACCGTTCCATTTAACGGCGGGCAAACAACCATTGAGGCTCAGATTTGCAATATCATCATCGCCCTCGCAGCAATCAACAACTATCGGTCATTATCGTAACAGACCGCTCGAAACCCTAGCTAAAGGGTGAGCAATCTTTTTGAGATGTCATGATCTTCTTTTGTGTTGGTTTTTTTTTTAGGAATTTTAGAGAAGAAAGGCCAACATCGAAGAAACAAGAGGCGAACGATCGACGGATGAGAGAAAAAAGATGAAGAGATAATATGAAAGAGAGGATGAAGATAACGAAGGCGCCGCTGATGGTTCAAGATTAGGGTCTTCAAACCCTAAGGCATTTGCCACTCATAGTTGGCACGAACGGACCGAGTTGGGTCCGGGGTGATGACCGGCCCAACCTTGTTTTGTTTATTTTGTTTTTTTGTGTTATTCTTTTTCTGTTTGTATGTGTTTTGTTTATTTTCATGTTAAAAAAAAAACCATTTTCTTTTTTCAATTAATTAAAACCTTTTTAAAAAAAACAAAATAATAATAAAAATAAGAATAATCAAATGTTTTTTTTCAAATTTCATTAAAACCTTTTTCTTTTCTTCTTAATAATAATAATCATTCTTTTTCTCTCAAATATTAAGTTTTTTAAAAATAAAACATGCCTTTTTTAAAAAAAATCAAACCAATTGTCTTTTAATAATCAAATTTTTGTTTTAAACATTAGCACCAAATCTTTTTTTATAATAATTAACCAAAATTTCACCTTTTTTTTTTATTAATAAAATTTTAGGAAAACTCCAAACTTTTTCATTAAGAATCAATCTCTTTTTCTTGCAAATTTAAATCCATTATCAAATCCGCCAAAAATTCATACTGTTTATCGCTCGTCTAATTTTGACTTTATTTCTGTCTAACCCACGCTAACCGTTTCTGTTGTTTTGTTTCTTGCAGCTATTACATTCAATTTGAAATTTATTTTCATTTTATATTTAACCATTAATTGTGACTGCTTATGGGTTGTAATCTCGCGAACCCTAATAATCGCGTTTTAATTTCTGCCTTTAAATTTCTGCATGTATGGTTTTAATTAGGTCATTATTTTCTGTTTGCATGATTCAATTTCTCACGCTTCCATCACTATTATTCTGTCACACTACACACATCCGAAGGTTAGGTCTAGCTTTTGGTCGCCGCGCCAATAGTCCTCAACTTCAAACCCTTACAACCTCACAAACCCTAATTTTCACAAATGCCTCGCCGCAGGCAAAATTACAATTTTACCCCTAGCATTAGGTCAAAGAGCCGCCGCGCTCATTTTAGGGTTTCCCGCCGCGGAATCCCTAACCTAATTTAACCCTAAGTATAACTTAACAATTCAACGTAGAGATTTGGAGTTTCTACACTCCGCGTAAGCGTGCCCTTAAGACATGTTTATTCCCCTTGAGACCTTGACCACAGTCAAGAAGTCTCTAACCTCCCTTTTGAGGGGAACTACGATTACTCTGATTCCACTCCCGTAAGGATACGTAGGCACAAGATGCAATGTCTTGCCGAGTAAACTTAGAATTAACCCCTTAGGTCTCTTTTCTCACTTTTAATTCCTTTGTACATATACCTTAAGCAAATGAATAAAGCAAAATAGTGAACATCTGAACAAAAGGGTCCTGTAGAGTACTACAGAAGTTTAGGGTGCTAATACCTTCCCTAAATTTAACCAACCCCCGAACCCTAGATCTTTCCCCGCATTGTGTTTACGATGCAAAAATAGGTTTTCCCTCTTTTGACCTTTTCCTTCGGATAAATCAAAGAGCGGTTGTGAATTGAATTGCGATTCAAACTCATTAATAGTTTGTGATCCTATTTCCACCGCAACAGAAAATGGCGACTTCACTGGGGACTATTCTTAATTTTTGAGGGTTATCCCTAACTTGTTCATCTTTATTACTATCTGTGTTATTATTCATTTTGCATGTATATATTTGTGCTCTGGTTTGGGACTGTTCCTTGTGTTGTGAGATAAGTCCTACGCCCGGACTAGTGACATTATTATAGGATGGGGATATATTCGATGAGGCTTATAGGGAGTTGAATCCCGACCAAGTTGATTCGAGAATCACCGCTCAGTTGAGACCTTTTCGAAAATGGTTCGGTTGAATGAGTAATCGTTGAAAACTTTTTCCATGGTCGATTGGAGTCTGTGATACTGGGAACCGTAGTACCTTTACACCACCTCGGCCTTATTTAGGACGTAGTGCGGGAACTATGTGGGAGTAGTCCTACAACGGTTGCTACGCGATACTACACTCAAAAGAGGTTCTCTTGAGAATATTATTAACCCCCGAGTCAATCGGAAGGTTGATAATATCCGAAAGATGGGCTGATGACTTTGGGCACTTTTTAGAACCTTGTTCTGCAGGTACAACTAACCTATAGTACACTCCTTTTTGGGATGGGTAGACCTTAACTCCGCTCACGTTCCTTTAACCTAGGACTTTGTGTGTTTTCATGCATTGCATCCATAAAGCATCATATTACATTAAGACTTCATGGAATTCAAACTCTATTTATGAACATTGCAGGATACCATGGATCACTCTAGGAAGCATACTTTGAAATTTACTTTTAAGGGTTTTAATTTGAAAGTCCTAGAGAAGCTAAGGGATTTGGTTCAAGATCAAGAAAAGTTCCAAAACAGATATGGAAGGCTATTGTCTTTGTTGAAGATTCAAGTAAACGAAGGACTTCTTGCGACTTTGCTACAGTTTTATGATCCAGATTATCACTGCTTCACCTTTCCAGATTATCAGCTTTTACCTACCTTAGAAGAGTACTCTCAGTTGGTGGGATTACCTATCTTGGATAAGTCTCCATTCCCTTTCTTGGAGGAAGACCCTAAAGAACGAGATGTTGCTAAAGCCATTTGTCTAACGATATCCGAGGTCAAAAGCAATATGATCACCAAAGGGGGGATCTCCAGTTTTCCCAGGGACTTTCTAATTAAGAAGGCCCAATTTTATGCCGATCATAAAGACATGTTTGCCTTTGAGACAATATTTGCCTTGCTTATTTATGGGTTGCTGCTTTTTCCTAGTTTTGAGGGGTTTGTGGACCTTAATGCAATCAAGACCTTCATGAGGAGAAATCCAGTTCCAACACTATTGGGTAATACTTATCATTCAGTACATCTCCGAAACTTTCATGGTGGAGGAATGATTACATGTTGTGTGCCATTACTATACAAGTGGTTTATTTCTCACTTACCCAAGTCCGGTCCGTTCTGGAGACCTAATCAAGAACGTTGGTCGCAAAAAGTTATGGCTTTAACTCACACTGATATTGATTGGTATAATCGCATGTACGATGGGATATCGATCATTGATAGTTGTGGAAACTTCAACAATGTGCCTTTGCTCAGTTTCAATGGAGGAATTAGCTACAACCCAGTCTTAGCTCGCCGACAGTTGGGATACCCTTTGAAGGAACCGCCTAAAGGTATTCATGTGGAGAAAATCTTTTTCGAAGACGACAAAAAGCTTCAAGATCAGATTCTATCTTCTTGGAATCATCTGCATAGGAAAGGCAAAGAAAGTCTGGGCAGACCTAATTGTGTGTCCATGGAACCATACCTTCAATGGGTCCGAGGAAGAGCTATTGAGTTGAAGATGCCCTACTCTCGCCAGGATCCTTCACCTCAAAGAGAGGAACATGTCCAGTATTTCATGACCGAAGTTGAGACTTTGAAGATCACTTTGAAGAGATCACAACGCGAAACAGAAGCATGGAAGAACAAATACCATGTGATGGTCAGCGAGTACGAAGAACTTCAAAAGCAGATTCAGTCGAAGAATGATGAGATACAATCCTACAAGAAGAGAAGGCTCTACGAATATTTATTTTCCTCCGGATCTCCGTCTGCCCACTGAAGTTGTGGAAGATGCTTCTCTAGGACTTTCTAGGCTTTTATTTAGCTATTTTGGTTGCAAGAATATTATTTGTAATCTGTCTTCAATAAATTAAAAGTTTCTTTGGTATTCCGCAATATTCGTAAATATTTGAATTCCATGAAATCTTCATTTGCATTCACATTTTAGCATCTTACTTTTGCATTGCATGTGTCTCCCGATTTCTCATACTCGGTTCTCTCACCTTCCAGTTTTGTCACCCTGAGTTCTCTGCATCAAATACGACCCTTCAAAAGGATGGAAGATCAAAACCAAGAGATCAACCGTGTCAGCCATGAACTCGAAGATCTTCGAGGAAGTGTAGGGCAGATTTTGGAAATGCTACGAGCTCTTAGTGTGAAGGTGGATGCTCAGTCTACTGTTGTTTCTGAGACTAATACCGTTATGGAACCTCAACCAGCTGTTACTGTCGAGAATGTACCTCCTCACGGTCTTCAATCCGGTCTGGTGCCTCCTATTGCTCAACCAGTTTGACGCGCTACCCCTCCAAAGTGCAAAACTCCTAACTCCGACCATGGTAAAGGACCTGCACGTTCGAGGAACCGCAAAACAGCTACCCCTCAACCTTGGCAACATCAACAGAATTATGTTCAAGGTTATCCATATGTCCAACAACCCTATGTAGCTGCTGTTGCACCTCCTTTCAATCAGCAGTTTCCTACATACCAGCCTGTGCAGTCAGCTCCGGTATATCAAGCACCGATCCGTCAACAACCTTCCGGTTATCCGCCCATGCGAGTTCCTGTCAACGGTCAACGAGTGCCCGACGCTCCTGTTCATCAACAATCACAGGATCAGGTTCCTTATCTCCGCAAGAGTCATTATAAGCCTTGTCCTCCAATTCCGATGGCCTTCACTGAATTATACTCCTATTTGGTACAACAAGGTCTGATCACCACCCGTGCTTTGGGTCCTCCACCTAATCCGTTACCTGCAGGTTACAACGCTGCCGCTCATTGTTTATTTCATGAGGGTGCGCCCGGCCATGATCTAGAGAATTGCTATGCTCTTAAGAAAGTTGTCAGAAATTTGCTAGAAACGAAGAAATTGTCTTTTAGCAATGCTCAGCTGAAGATCGAGACTCCTCTCGGGGTCCCTCACTTGTCGAGTTCGAATTCTGCAAAGCATGCTACTCCTGTGGCAAATCAGTCAAATCCAGTAATTATTCAAAGGCCTAGCTCGCTTCATTTCAGTAACCCTCAAGATGATATGACCGGGATCAACAAAGAATCTGGGAAAGTTATTTTGAAGCAACGACTGAAAACTGTTGAAGATGTGACCAGCATAACTGGGGCAAACCATGACGACTCACAGTGATCATAAACCAGACGTCCCATTCCATTGAGGATCCGCCAAAGGAAACTGTTACTCTTGAATGCAAGATTTCGTAAACATTTAGAAGGATTTTTCCGACAGTTCATTTGTTTATTTATATGTATTTCTCTTTGATTAAGCATATTTAGCATGCACGAACTTGTTTATCTTTGATTAATTAATGCAACGCATATGTTTGTCTTGAATAAATCCATTCGTTTCACTCATTAAAAAAAAACGTTTTCATAAATCATAATGCCAACTTTACCCGATCTCTTGTTCTTATGGAGAATTGGGGGGAGGATGACGAACCCAGAACGTCAGATTTCTTGTCGTATGCTTTCAATCAAAACCCACTGATGATGTAAGGCATTGTTTCAAATCCCAAACACTGGAGATACAAGGATGATAATCCCTAGTCAACCCTTTGAGCCTTGAAGTAGGAGTCTTCTTTTTTTTTAAGAACCTTCATCCTAACCTGGGGCAGGTTTCAATTAAAGCGATCGAGCGCTTAGATTCTCAAAAAGGAAGAGCAAACCTTCGAGAATTTATCCTTAGCATCTTAAGAAGTCCAATACAATGACTATCCCTCAGTTACCTAAGGAGTGGGGCAGTCACAAGCCTTTCAAAAGAGTCATACGACTTGTGCATAAAAGAATATTCAAAAAAATAAGAGCCCGCTAAGTCAAAACCTATGAAGGAGACTTAGGCAAAACTGGGGCATCCCGCTGGACTCCTAAGTCAGATCAAAAGACTTTGTCCAGGCAAAAGTTAGAGAATAAAAAAGAACAAAATCGTGTGACCAATTGCCATTAGAAATAGGTGAGTGACTGCCATGTCCAAAGCCTTGATAAGTTCTCGACCATAGCAAATTCGCTTGAGATATGAGCGTTCGTATCCGATTAACTGAATTAGGATTGGAGAACATCACGAAGAATGGGTGGGTGCAAATATAACTTTGAGCCTTTATCCTTTGTTTCTTAAACCGTGAACCGAGCCACAATACAACCTTTAAAAGACCTAATTGAAGTAGGACTTCGGTTGAAAGCATACTCGACCAGATCACGTTTCCTGACTCCTACGAGCTATGCTCAGAAAAAATTCATGTTGGCATTATAATTAAAACTTATATCCCGATTAGTGATTTCGGTCACAAGTTATTGCGATATCTTTTTCAAAACAAAAATTCAAGACAAATATATGTGTGCATTGACAAGCTCAGGATAGGCATTTCAGGCATGACGATTTTGCTTGATATCTTAGAGGGTTACATATGGATATAGCCCGTGAAACTTGAAGATCCTGCTAAACAGGGGCAGGCAGTTTCCCAATTCGCTTACCAACGCGAGGCCGACATTCTTAAGAGCTATTTCTCAAAGACCTCATCGTGACACGATTAACTTGTGCCAATTACGTCAAGACCTAACAAATCTCTCAAAGAGTTTGAAAACAGTGGGGCAACCAGACTCCGTGTTCTCTATAAAATTCTCTTGGGATGACCATACCTCACAACGCAAGTATCCTGGGGCACCGTGTTTTTTAAAGAAACAAATGGCGACTACTATAAGGTCCTTCAAGATCAAAACTATGTGGTCACAACTTTTCTTCGTGCACCCGAGGGATTTTACTCATAGCGGCCTTCATTCCCCAGTAAACCTCAGTGTTGCAACAGGCTCCTAAACTATTGCCTCATCACAGTCCCCAGAGAGACTATAAGCTGACAACTTTTTCTTGGGTAACTCGAAAGTGTCCCTCAGGTTTTCTTCTCCCCATGAGAAGGCGTGATACTGTGCACCCAAGCAGATTACTTTCTCCCTCAGAGAATTCAGAACATTTAAAACCAGATTTGGTTCCACCATTGATCCTTCTCACCCATGATTGACGTATTGGTTGCAGAGAACGCAAGGTATCCCCGTCGAGATGTTTATTTCATCTCTCGTCCCGTCTCTAGTCTGTTTCGTCAGCCTACGCAGGGGCATAAGCATCACATGCCTATTTCATTACATATTCATTACATACTCATTACATATTCATTACATACTCATTACATATTCATTACATACTCATTACATATTCATTACATACTCATTACATACTCATGGCATACTCATTTCATAACATCTTGCATATTTAACTACATAGACATTAACATACATTCATATTAACATATTCATTAACATACGCGTTAACATGCACAGGTTCATTGAGTCTCCATCATTGGTTGTTACCGCCGAGTAACTGGGGTTTGTCCATTCTCTCCAAATAGATTGTCAGCCCTAAGCATAAAATACATATGTGTTTCCAATTTCCCCACGGAGCTCGATCCTCGTGGATGACGGTTACTTCAGCTATCTTTCCTTACCAGGATAAGATATTTACCCTTCGAGATCGTTTCCCTCGATGGAGTCTTGATTACCAGTCTTCTTTCTAGCTCGATCCTAGATTGAATCTCAGTTTTGTCGGTCGTCGAGCCAACCGGACGTGCATTTATTTTGCACCATCTAAAGATTTTCACCATACCATGACAGATACGCGACTGTTCTCGCCTGAGAAGCCTATCACTGTACCCGGATGTGCATTTATTTTGCCCTATCTTTCAAGAAAATCAACCACAATCCTTTACAAATACACGCCAGTTCACGCCTGGGAAATCTATCAGTACATCCTATAACATCGGTATGCGACTGTTCTCGCCTGAGAAGCCTATCGGTACAACACTTTACAATCCTACAACATCGGTATGCGACTGTTCTCGCCTGAGAAGCCTATCGATATAACAACCTTACACAACAAGATAAGCACCTGTTCTCACCTGAGAAGCTTATCATCGATCAGCACCAGTTCTCCGCCGAGAAGCTTATCATCATCTGTTATCACCTCTACAAGCAGTTCTTACATGAGAGGCTTATTATTGCTACTCTTGCAAAATAAGCGACATCTCTCGCCTGAGAAGCCAATCCTATCTTCGTTATGACTCGCAGCAAATGGCCATCTCCATTGAGAAGTTGGGCTTCCATTTTCCTTGTCGTCTTGAAGTATGGGGAGGTTTGAACCAAATCGTATTCAGGAGAGCACGATCTTGAAATACGGGGAGGTTTGAGCGGAATCATATTCAGGAGAGCACGATCTTGAAGTATGAGGAAGTTCATTTACCCTTTAGTAAAAGAAGGAGCGGAATCATATTCAGGAGAGCACGATCTTGAAGTATGAAGAAGTTCATTTACCCTTTAGTAAAAGAAGGAGCGGAATCATATTCAGGAGAGCACGATCTTGAAGTATGAGGAAGTTCATTTACCCTTTAGTAAAAGAAGGAGCCGAATCATACTCAGGAGAGCACGATCTTGAAGTATGAGGAAGTTCAGTTTAACCTTTAGTAAAAGAAGGAGCGGAATCATATTCAGGAGAGCACGATCTTGAAGTATGAGGAAGTTCAGTTTACCCTTTAGTAAAAGAAGGAGCGGAATCATATTCAGGAGAGCACGATCTTGAAGTATGAGGAAGTTCAGTTTACCCTTTAGTAAAAGAAGGAGCGGAATCATATTCAGGAGAGCACGATCTTGAAGTATGAGGAAGTTCAGTTTATCCTTCAGTAAAAGAAGAATCAGAATCGTATTCCAGGCGCCGACCTTAAATATGAGAAGATTTATATATCAGATAAGCAGCAGCCTCTTTATTTGAGTGCTTATCCATTTTGGCATATAAGTCCCTTCCAACGATGAGTGACAATTCTCTCCCGAGAAGCTTATCAGGGCATTTCCCATTAAAGTCCATTTATTTTGGCATACAGTCAGTCTTTACCCTGTATTTTCTATGGATTTCTGAAAAGTCCATTTAATCCTGTCACGAGGGATAGTTTACAGAAGCTTGGATGTTATTCTTTGCTCAATGCTCCATGCATTCTGTGATCGATCTTGCAGTCGTACATGATCCAGTTTTACTCTTAGATTCCCCAGTGGAGGCCGTCTCATAGGTACCATCTCCATTTGAGAATCTCGTCCCCGTTAAAAATGACATTTGGTCGTGTTCGCACCAGTTGACCATCATTTTAGAATTCCCCAGTGTTGTACTGTGTCCCAGCGCGTCGTTTTCCCCAGTGTGTTCTTCTCGTAGCGTCTGTCCCTGTGTCGTCACATTCGTCAGTATTTTCGCATTCATTTTTATAGCATACGCATCATATCACATTCATGGCATCGTCTGCATTAGTCTGGTCCATAGCATCGCATATCACCGCGTATAAGGACAAAATTTTCGGTTATCTATATTTAAATCCCTTCACCATGATTCCTCGAGTCTCCGTCACTCAAATCATCCGGTGTAGCTATTTAAATAGGGGCAACTGTAATACCCCAAATTTTACCCTTATATTTAGTCAGTCATTTCGCATAGCATCTCATCTGTGCATTTGCTAACCACTAACCAGTCATTGAGCGCGATTTATTTTGCAGGAATTACCCCTAGGGGCGTTTTGGTCATTTTGAAGCATAATTCGTAATGTTGGGCCCAATGAGGTTTTATTCCTGAGGCGTTTATTTACGTGGGTTTGATATCAATTTGGGTTGGAAAATCTGATCTGTGGAACAGGGTTTTAACAAGAAATCATTCTTCTATCTTCCAGTTCATTTTAGGAGGAAAATAGTGAAAACTTCGACTGATTAATGGAATTTATTCATGTTGAAGGTATTAAGCTTATTATGCAAGATTGGATCGAGTTAATTCAAGGATATTTGACTGATGAGATTTAATCGGATGTTGAGGTGTTTGCAATTTAAATCATGGAAAAGAAATTGGGAAATGATTTTAATAGAATATGTGAATTTTATTCATAATATTTTATTATTATTATTACAATTTGTAAAGTGAATTTGGATAGAAATTTGAAGTTTATTCATAATATTTTATCATGATCTACAAAGAGGAAATAACTTGGATAAAGAATGTTATTGAATTTATTCATAATATTTTTTGTTACAAGTTACAAAAGAGAAAATCAAAATTGTATATCCTAAAAATCCTAAGTCCTAAACATCCCCAAGTGTTCTTCATGATGCTCTTTTCTCCGCAAAATCTCCGATTAACCTGCACGTCAAAGGGAGACAAAACAGAACACAAACAGAATAGAAAAGAAAGGGTTAGAAATTGTTTTCGACACTCTCAGAACAGCGTCATCATCGAGTGCCGGGAGTGGCACAACCGAAGCTGCGTCCTACCCCCGTTACCGATCCGAGCCATTGGCGTCAGATCAGATAATATCCGTTCTTATCATGCGGGACATCCGAGAGATAGAAGTGATAAAAGAAGCGGGACTGATTCGCTCTTGCCGCAATTGGATTTCCAAACTAATACAAAGGCAAATTTGGACTCAGACCCGGATGCCGGCAGGTCTGAGTCGTTTTGTTTTCGAAATTTCCAACACCTGAAAATCCACAACAGCATCAGTACCAGGTTCAGAATTCAGAACTCAAAGCAAGACAGTTCATAAGCTGCCTAAACAAAACAGCCATAGGTAAGTGGAAATTCAAACTGAAAGTGCCAAAAACTGCATCAATTCTGAGTTCATGAAAAACAAGTCCAAACAGAAGAGAAAAATACAAACCAAACTGCATTGAATGGCATCAAACAATGTATCAAAAGGCAAGTTTCAATGGCAAGTCACGAAAAATGTGAGCGACCACACAAAATCACAGCACACAATCACAGCATAAAATCATAGCGCAAATCATACCAGAAAGAGCAAGGATGAACTCATGTAATCACATCAGTTCAGGGCAAGCCTGAATCAAAGATGCAAGTCACCATGACAAGCCAACAAAGTAGCAAGCTAAGGGCATCGTGGAATAAGGCACCGAATGCAAGGGCATCAGTTATCGCACATCATGGCCCAACCTAATATCACAGAAACAATCAATCTGGAACACAACAACATGGGATTGTAGTGTCTTCTCCGAACGGCTCAGACAAGCTGTCATCATCGCCGCGTAACCTTCCCGGCAATTCTGACTCGACCGAAGCACCAGCTCTCTCCGAAAGAAGAAGAGGAAAAGAATCCATATCTGCAACAAAACCAGAAACTTACATCAGAAGAACCAATTGGAAACCAGTTAACAACAATCCACATCTGTGAAACCAAAACAAATCCAATACGGTTTATCAAACAGATTGCCATAGCCAAATCAAAATCCCTGTTTGAGAAGGAAAGAATCCAAATCAGTTTCAAAGAAGATATCCAATTAGGTTTGGTCCCAAAACAGATCAAAACAAATCCATATCTGAAAATCCCAATCAAATCCTAAAAAAGGAAACAAGATATATCAGTATCATAAAAATCCAATCAGGGTATCAGAAATTTGATCAAGCAAGAGTGAATCCGAAAAGTGTTCAAATCATATCAAAAATCACAGCAAATCAGATCGAAAGTCCAATAGTAACGCAAATCCATTGTTAACAAAGGCCCAAAAGAAAGATCGAAAAAGATATATATAGGGAAGATACCACCTGAGTGAAACCCTAGAGGGAGCGTCTAGCGAAGAAAAGAGGAGCGACGAACAACAACGGCGGCCACGAAGGAGAAGACTTGGAATCACCAAATTCATCATCAAACGCGATAAACAATACTCAAGGGGAAGTCCACCAACACCGTTCCATTTAACGGCGGGCAAACAACCATTGAGGCTCAGATTTGCAATATCATCATCGCCCTCGCAGCAATCAACAACTATCGGCCATTATCGTAACAGACCGCTCGAAACCCTAGCTAAAGGGTGAGCAATCTTTTTGAGATGTCATGATCTTCTTTTGTGTTGGTTTTTTTTTTAGGAATTTTAGAGAAGAAAGGCCAACATCGAAGAAACAAGAGGCGAACGATCGACGGATGAGAGAAAAAAGATGAAGAGATAATATGAAAGAGAGGATGAAGATAACGAAGGCGCCGCTGATGGTTCAAGATTAGGGTCTTCAAACCCTAAGGCATTTGCCACTCATAGTTGGCGCGAACGGACCGAGTTGGGTCCGGGGTGATGACCGGCCCAACCTTGTTTTGTTTATTTTGTTTTTTTGTGTTATTCTTTTTCTGTTTGTATGTGTTTTGTTTATTTTCATGTTAAAAAAAAAACCATTTTCTTTTTTCAATTAATTAAAACCTTTTTAAAAAAAACAAAATAATAATAAAAATAAGAATAATCAAATGTTTTTTTTCAAATTTCATTAAAACCTTTTTCTTTTCTTCTTAATAATAATAATCATTCTTTTTCTCTCAAATATTAAGTTTTTTAAAAATAAAACATGCCTTTTTAAAAAAAAATCAAACCAATTGTCTTTTAATAATCAAATTTTTGTTTTAAACATTAGCACCAAATCTTTTTTTATAATAATTAACCAAAATTTCACCTTTTTTTTTTATTAATAAAATTTTAGGAAAACTCCAAACTTTTTCATTAAGAATCAATCTCTTTTTCTTGCAAATTTAAATCCATTATCAAATCCGCCAAAAATTCATACTGTTTATCGCTCGTCTAATTTTGACTTTATTTCTGTCTAACCCACGCTAACCGTTTCTGTTGTTTTGTTTCTTGCAGCTATTACATTCAATTTGAAATTTATTTTCGTTTTATATTTAACCATTAATTGTGACTGCTTATGGGTTGTAATCTCGCGAACCCTAATAATCGCGTTTTAATTTCTGCCTTTAAATTTCTGCATGTATGGTTTTAATTAGGTCATTATTTTCTGTTTGCATGATTCAATTTCTCACGCTTCCATCACTATTATTCTGTCACACTACACACATCCGAAGGTTAGGTCTAGCTTTTGGTCGCCGCGCCAATAGTCCTCAACTTCAAACCCTTACAACCTCACAAACCCTAATTTTCACAAATGCCTCTCCGCAGGCAAAATTACAATTTTACCCCTAGCATTAGGTCAAAGAGCCGCCGCGCTCATTTTAGGGTTTCCCGCCGCGGAATCCCTAACCTAATTTAACCCTAAGTATAACTTAACAATTCAACGTAGAGATTTGGAGTTCCTACACTCCGCGTAAGCGTGCCCTTAAGACATGTTTATTCCCCTTGAGACCTTGACCACAGTCAAGAAGTCTCTAACCTCCCTTTTGAGGGGAACTACAATTACTCTGATTCCACTCCCGTAAGGATACGTAGGCACAAGATGCAATGTCTTGCCGAGTAAACTTAGAATTAACCCCTTAGGTCTCTTTTCTCACTTTTAATTCCTTTGTACATATACCTTAAGCAAATGAATAAAGCAAAATAGTGAACATCTGAACAAAAGGGTCCTGTAGAGTACTACAGAAGTTTAGGGTGTTAATACCTTCCCTAAATTTAACCAACCCCCGAACCCTAGATCTTTCCCCGCATTGTGTTTACGATGCAAAAATAGGTTTTCCCTCTTTTGACCTTTTCCTTCGGATAAATCAAAAAGCGGTTGTGAATTGAATTGCGATTCAAACTCATTAATAGTTTGTGATCCTATTTCCACCGCAACAACAGTCAAACATGGGAAAATATACCTCCACTCTGATCCAGTTGATGTTGTTAGCCTTGCTTTTTAGCACCGTTGCATCTCTTTGTGCTCTGAATATTTGTATAACTCTAACATAATATAAACGCATATTTAGAACAATGTCACATAATAAATAAAGATATATAATTATTCAGAACAATATATCTCATCACTTACGTATCAACCATGTTCCTCAGATTTTCATATTTTGTTGTATCGCCATCCAATGAATCTATATAATATACTATTTCTTTCCTCAGATTACTCGCGACCAACAACCAATGTCCACTATAAAATAAGACAACAGTTTAGACGGAAATGTTATATAGAAAGGAAAAAATCGAACAATTATAATAAATGAATTTAGAATAAAATCTAACCCATGGCCAGTATTATATGGCAATAAGAACAACTTCTCCGTAGTCGCGCCCATAAATCTCGGCATTGTGTACTCTTTGACTGTATCTGGTGTCTGGTCTATTGTCTGTGAGTTGACACAGCTAGCAGATAAGAATGCGAATACTGAAGTCAAATCATTCGGGACCAACAACTTGTCATACAAGAACCTAAAAAAACATAATAAACATTAGAATATTCAGTTAAACGAGCAAATTTTAAAATGTTCAATTATTTAATTAAAATGGATCGAAGTACCTGATGTATGAATGCATAACACCGACGGCCAATTCAGAATGGTTGAAAACCTGGTCAAAATCCTCCTTAGCAATTGTTTCGGGATATTCAAAACCGAAAATACCTCCGTCCATATGTATTTGACGGATGCCACCCTCAGGCACATCTGATGTTCCCACATATGTTTCAAGGCACATCCTAAATCGAGGAACAAATGTTTTTCTAGGCACCTTGGAAGTTTCAGGCATCTTACCCTTGCTGACTTGTTGCGACTGCTGATCATGAACCTAAAAGTCATATATAAGTTCAGTAATTAATGTATAACAAGATAATCATCTAACTGTAGTAGTACCTGTTTCTTTGATGCAGCTGAATTGGTATCCCGCACAATAATTCTATCATCTTTTGATTTGGATTTTGTAGGAGTCTAATATCATCATGTAAATAAGAAAATGTAAATGTAAGAATAACTTTCATGTATGGATCATAAAACATTTGAGTATTAAAAGGTTCAACCCACCTCATCATCTATGCAAGTGAGATTTGCCGGCCATGCCACATACGCTCTTATTGCGTCTCCCACCACTGTTGCGCCTGAAATATCATATGGTATAGGCAACAACGCACCCCCCTCTAACGCAATATCAATAGATACTTTCAAAAATCCAGAAGGGAGCGGTTTGTGGTGAAGTAAGTCTCCCAGAAAGTTATGCACCTTTCCCTTGCTAACCATTCGATGAGTCAGTGACGATAAATATAGCCGGCAAAGTGAAATGCCCTAAACAAATAATGATCAGTTAATGTGTCAATTAAGTAAACTGTGCTAAATTAATATCAATGTAATATATACTGTTGCGGTGGAAATAGGATCACAAACTATTAATGAGTTTGAATCGCAATTCAATTCACAACCGCTCTTTGATTTATCCGAAGGAAAAGGTCAAAAGAGGGAAAATCTATTTTGCATCGTAAACACAATGCGGGGAAAGATCTAGGGTTCGGGGGTTGGTTAAATTTAGGGAAGGTATTAGCACCCTAAACTTCTGTAGTACTCTACAGGAACCTTTTGTTCAAATGTTTACTATTTTGCTTTATTCATTTGCTTAAGGTATATGTACAAAGGATTAAAAGTGAGAAAGGAGACCTAAGGGGTTAATTCTAAGTTTACTCGGCAAGACATCGCATCTTGTGCCTACGTATCCTTACGGGAGTGGAATCAGAGTAATCGTAGTTCCCCTCAAAAGGGAGGTTAGATATTTCTTGACAGTGGTCAAGGTCTCAAGGGGAATAAACGCATCTTAAGGACACGCTTACGTGGAGTGTAGGAACTCCAAATCTCTACGTTGAATTGTTAAGTGAATTAGGGTTAAATTAGGGATTCCACGGCGGGAAACCCTAAAATGAGCGCGGCGGCTCTTTGACCTAATGCTAGGGGTAAAATGGTAATTTTGTCCACAGCGAGACATGTATGAAAATTTAGGGTTGAAAAGGTGTAAGGGTTGAAGGTGAGGACTATTGACACGGCGGTCAAACGGCTAGACCTAATTCCTTCGGAGGAGTGAAATTAATTATAAAGATGCGATAAACATACAATGGCAGAACATAAAGTGCGGAAAGATAAATGCGACAATTGTCTCGCAAAATTACACCCCATAAGCAGTTACAAATATGATAATTGGATATTTAAATCGAAAATAAAATCAATTGAACTTAGTCAGCTGCAAAAAAAAACAAAACAAACAGAGACTGTTATTATACGGGGTTAGACGAAAAATTAGACAGGAATGTTAGGAATTTAAGTAGAAAATTATAATTTTAACGAAACAAGAAAAAAGTTAGAAATTTGGATCTTAAAAATGAGGATGTTAGCGAAAAATTAATAAACAATGAAAATTGATATGCAAAGAAGATGGCGATAATATACAAGTGATAATGGAATATGAAATAGCAACGATGATGTTAGATTATGTACAAATATAAAAATAAATACAAAAATAAATAAATAAATATTAGTGAACAGGTTCATGGATAATCAAGAATACTGTTAGGAATGAAGGATGCAAATTGGAGTTGACGATAATTAGAAGTTAAGTGATGAACGTTTTGAGACGATGAGAATTTAGGTAATTAGAAAAGAGTTAGAATGGAATTAGGTTTTTTTTGTGTGAGATTTGGAAAAGTTAGAACTTTAATGTGATTAAAAAGTTAGAATTAAAAGTTAGCAAAAAATTAGAACTTTGAAATTTGCTTTTGAAAAAAAAGTTTTGAAAATAAAAAAGAAAAGGTTAGATTTTAATTCAAGAAAAAAGTTAAAACTCTTGAAAAAAAACAAAAATAAGATTAGAAATTTTTTAAGAAAAGAAGAGTTAGTTACTTTTGATAAAGACTGTAAGAGTCTTTGATGCTTGCCGATCCCTCGTTTTGTTGCTCCTGAGGGTCCTTTTATACTTGATTTTTTAAAATCTTTTTCAATCTCAGATTTGATTTGAATATCTTAATCTTTTTCAATCTCTGATTTGATTTGAATGAATTTTTATGATGATTTCAGATTTGATTCAATGATGGTGATGTTGATATTTAGATCTGATTTTCTTATGATGATGATATGATCTGATTGATTTGATTTTGCTCCATCTGTGATTTATTGTGATTGGATTTGATAAAAAAAAGTGTTGGGATTTAAATTTAAAAATGTTAGCAAAGAAAGTTAGAGTTTCAAGTTAAATAAAAATTAGAGTTTTAAGTTTAAAAAAAATGAGTTAGAATTTTAAAATAAAAAACATTTGAATGTTGATTTTAAAAAAAAGTGTTAGAATTATTTTAAAAACGGTTGGAATTTCATTTTAAAAGGAATTTAGAATTTAAAAAAAAAAGAAAAAGAAAAGGGCGTTAGAATTTAATTTTAAAAAGAATTTAGAATTTTAATTCAAAAAATAAAGGTGTCAAAAAAAAATTTAGATTTAATTTTAAAAAAAAATTAGAAAAAAATTAATTTTAAAAAGAAGTTAGAGAAAAAAAAGATTTAATTTTTAAAAAGAGTTAGAAAAAAAGATTTAACTTTAAAAAGTAGTTAGAAAAAAGATTTGATTTTTTTAAAAAAATTAGAAAAAAAGATTTAACTTTAAAAAAGTTAGAAATAGATTCAACTTTAAAAAAGTTAGAAAAAAGATTTAATTTTAAAAAGGTAATATAATTTGATTAAAAAAATGTGTTAGAAATTAATTAAAAAAGGTTATAAAAAATTTACTCTTGAAGAAAAGAAAAAAATTTAAATTTTAATCTAAATCGTAAAAGTTAGTAAGAAGAGCTTAAAATGATTTAAATAGGAAAAAGTTAATAAACAAACATTAGTAAAGTTATAAAAAAAGATTAATTAAATTATTATTAGTTAAAAAAACAAGATCTAAAAAAAAAAGGGTTAATTTATTAAGTTAATAAGAATTTTAAATAAAAATAAAAAAGAAAGGGTAAAATTTGGGGTATTACAGTTGCCCCTATTTAAATAGCTACACCGGATGATTTGAGTGGCGGAGACTCGAGGAATCATGGTGGAGGGATTTAAATATAGATAACCGAAAATTTTGCCCTTATATGTGGCGATATGCAATGCTATAGACAAAACGAGAACAGACTAATGCAGACAATGATATGATTCGTATGCTGGAATGATGAATTGCGAAAATGCTGACGAATACGACGACACAGGGACAGTCGCTACGAGAAGAACACACTGGGGAAAACGACGCGCTGGGACACAGTACAACACTGGGGAATTCTAAAATGATGGTCAACTGGTGCGAACACGACCAATTGTCATTTTTAGAACTGGAACGAGATTCTCAAATGGAGATGGTACCTATGAGACGGCCTCCACTGGGGAATCTAAAAGTAAAACTGGATCATGTACGACTGCAAGATCGATCGCAGAATGCTGGAGCATTGAGCAAAGAATAACATCCAAGCTTCTGTAAACTATCCCTCGTGACAGGATCAAACGGACTTTTCGGGAATCCGTAGCAAATATACAGGGTGAAAAGAACCGGCTGTATGCCAAAATAAATGGACTTAAAGTGGTTAGAACATGATCCTAAATGGAGATGGCGCCTATGAGACGGCCTCCACTTGGGAATATCTAACAATAAAACTGGATCTACATGACTGCCAGATTGATTACAGAATGCTGGAGCATTGAGCAAAGAATAACATCCAAGCTTCTATAAACTATCCTTCGTGATGGGATCGAATGGACTTTTCAGAAATCCATATTACATATACAGGGTAAAAACCGGCTGTATGCCAAAATAAATGGGCTTTGATGGGAAATGCCCTGATAAGCTTCTCGGGGGAGAACTGTCACTTATCGTTGGAAGGGACTTACATGCCAAAACGGATAAGCACTCCAATAAAGAGGCTGCTGCTTATCTGATATACAAATCTTCCCGTATTTAAGGTCAGTTCCTGGAATACGTTTCAGATTCTTCTTTTACTAAAGGATAAAATAAACTTCTTCATACTTCCGAGGACAGCGCGTCGGGTATGATTCCGCTTCTTCTTTTGCTAAAGGGTAAACTGAACTTCCTCATACTTCAAGATCTGTGCTCTCCTGAATATGATTCTGCTCCTTCTTTTACTAAAGGGTAAATGAACTTCTTCATACTTCAAGATCTGTGCTCTCCTGAATATGATTTCGCTCCTTCTTTTACTAAAGGGTAAATGAACTTCTTCATACTTCAAGATCTGTGCTCTCCTGAATATGATTCCGCTCCTTCTTTTACTAAAGGGTAAACGAACTTCTTCATACTTCAGGATCTGTGCTCTCCTGAATATGATTCGGTTCAAACCTCCCCCTACTTCAAGACGACAAGGAAAATGGAAGCCCAACTACTCGATGGAGATGGCCATTTGCTGCAAGTCATAACGAAGATAGGATCAGCTCCTCAGGCGAGAAATGTCGCTTATTTGCAAGAGTGGCAATAATAAGCTTCTCATGTAAGAACTGCTTGTAGAGGTGATAACAGGTAATGATGATAAGCTTCTCGGCGGAGAACTATTGCATATCGTTGCTGAAGAATGTTACGATAAGCTTCTTAACCGAGAACTGTTGCTGATCGATTGTGATAAGCTTCTCTTGTGAGAACTGTTGCTGATCGATTGTAAAATGTTGTGATAAGCTTCTCTTGGCGAGAACTGTTGCATATCCCGTTGTGTATGGTTGTGATAAGCTTCTCTGGTGAGAACTGTTGCTGATCGATTGTAAAGTGTCTGATTGTAGAGTTTTATACCGATAGGCTTCTCAGACGAGAACAGTTGCATACCGATGCTGTAAGATGTAGGATTGTAAAGTGTTGTACCGATAGGCTTCCCAAGCGAGAACAGTCGCATACTGATGTTGTAGGATGTAAGATTGTTATATCGATAGGCTTCTCAGGCGAGAACAGTTGCATACCGATGCTGTAGGATGTACTGATAGATTTTCCAGGCGTGAACTGGCGTGTATCTGTAAAGGATTGTGATTGATTCTCTTGAAAGATAGTGCAAAATAAATGCACGTCCGGGTACAGTGATAAGCTTCTCAGGCGAGAACAGTCGCGTATCTGCCAAAGTATGGTGAAAAATATTTAGACGGTGCAAAATAAATGCACGTCTGGTTGGGCTCAGCGACCGACAAGACCGAGATTCAATCTAAGATCGAGCTAGAAAGAAAAATGGCAATCAAGACTCCATCGAGGGAATGAACTCAAAGGGTAAATATCTTATCCTGGCGAGGAAAGATAGCTGAAGTAACCGTTATCCACGAGGATCGAGCTCTGTGGGGAAACTTGGAAACACATATGTATTTTATGCTTAGGGCTGACAATCTATTTGGAGAGAATGGACGAACCCAGTTACTCGGCGGTAACAACCAATGATGGCGAGACACAATGAACCTGTGAAGGTTAATGCCCATGTTAATGTGAATGTATGTTAATGTCTACGTAGTTAAATATGCAAGATGTTATGAAATGAGTATGTAATGAGTATGTGTATGAAATAGGCATATGATGCTTATGCCCCTGCGTATGCTGACGAAACAGACTAGAGACAGGACGAGAGATGAAATAAACATCTCGACGGAGATACCCTGCATTCTCTGCAACCAATACGTCAATCATGGGTGAGAAGGATCAAGTTAGAACCAAATCTAGTTTTAAAGTTCTGAATTCTCTGGGGAGAAGGTAATCTGCTTGGGTCCACAGTATCACGTCTTCACATGGGGAGAAGAAAACCTGAGGGCCACTTTCGAGTTACCCAAGAAAAATTTGTCAGCTTATAGTCTCGCTGGGGACTGTGATGAGGCAATAGTTTAGGAGCCTGTTGCAACACTGAGATTTACTGGGGAATGAAGGCCGCCGTGAGTAAAATCCATCGGGTGCATGAAGAAAAGTTGTGAAACCACATGGTTTTGATCTTGAAGGACCTTATAGTAGTCGCCATTTGTTTCCCTTTTAAAAAAAACACGGTGCCCCAGGATATTTGTGTTGTGAGGTAGGGTCATCTCAAGAGGATTTTATAGAGAACACGGAGTCTGGTTGCCCCCACTGTTTTCAAACTCTTTGAGAGATTCGTCAGGTCTCGACGTAACTGGCAAAAATTAATCGTGTCACGACGACATCTTCGAGAAATAGCTCTTACGAACGTCAGCCTCGCGTTGGTAAGCGAACTGGGAAACTGCCTGCCCCTGTTTAGCAGGATCTTCAAGTTCCAAGGGTTATGTCCATATGTAAATCTCTAAGACATCAAGCAAAGTCATCATGCCTGAAATGCCTATCCTGAGCTTGTCAATGTACACATATATTTGTCTTGAATTTTTGTTTTGAAAAAGATATCGCGATAACTTGTGACTGAAATCACTAGTCAGGATATAAGTTTTAATCATAATGCCAACATGAATTTTTCTGAGCATAGCTCGTAGGAGTCGGGAAACGTGATCTTGTCGAGTATGCTTTCAACCGAAGTCCTACTTCAATTAGATCTTTTAAAGGTTGTATCGTGGCTCGGTTCACGGTTTAAGAAACAAAGGATATATGCTCAAAGTTATATTTGTACCCTCCCATTCTTCGTGATGTTCTCCAATCCTAATTCAGTTAATCGGATGCGAGCACTCATATCTCAAGCGGATTTGCTATGGTCGAGAACTTATCAAGGCTTTGGACGTGGCAGTCACTCACCTATTTCTAATGGCAATTGGTCACACGATTTTGTTCTTTACTAGGGATTATTTATTGTACCCTCTTGTTTTGCTTTTATTCCCTAACTTTTGCCTGGACAACATCTTTTGATCTGACTTTGGAGTCCAGCGGGATGCCCCAGTTTTGCCTAAGTCTCCTTCATAGGTTTTGACTTAGCGGGCTCTTATTTTTTGAATATTCTTTTATGCACAAGTCGTGTAAATCTTTTGAAAGGTTCGTGACTGCCCCACCCCTTAGGTAACCGAGGGATAGTCATTGTATTGGACTTCTTAAGATGCTAAGGATAAATTCTCGAAGGTTTGCTCTTCCTTTTTGAGAGTCTAAGTGCTCGATCGGTTTAGATGAAACCTACCCTGTCCCAGGTTAGGATGAAGGTTCTTAAAAGAAAGAAAAACTCCTACTTCAAGGCTCAAAGGGTTGACTAGGGATTAACATCCTTATATCTCCAGTGTTTGGGATTTGAAACAATGCCCTATATCATCAGCAGGTTTTAATTGAAAGCATATGACAAGAAATCTGACGTTTTAGGTTCGTCATCCTCCTCCCAATTCTCCATCAGAACAAGAGATCGGGTAAAATTGGCATTATGGTTTATGAAAACGTTTTTTGAATGAGTGAAACGAATGGATTTATTCAAGACAAACATATGCGTTGCATTAATTAATCAAAGATAAACAAGTTCGTGCATGCTAAATATGCTTAATCAAAGAGAAATACATATAAATAAACAAATGAACTGTCGGAAAAATCCTTCTAAATGTTTATCAAATCTTGCATTCAAGAGTAACAGTTTCCTTTGGCGGAGCCTCAATGGAAAGGACGTCTGGTTCATGATCACTACGAGTCATTATGACTTGCCCCAGTTATGCTGGTCACATCTTCAACAGTTTTCAGTCGTTGCTTCAAAATAACTTTCCCAGATTCTTTGTTGATCCCGGTCATATCATCTTGAGGGTTACTGAAATGAAGCGAGCTAGGCCTTTGAATAATTACTGGATTCGGCTGATTTGTCACAGGAGTAGTATGCTTTACAGAATTTAAGCTTGACAAGCGGGGAACCCCGAGAGAAGTCTCGATCTTCGGCTGAGCATCGCTAAAAGACAACTTCTTCGTTTCTAGCAAATTTCTGACAAAGTTCTTAAGAGCGTAGCAATTCTCTAGATCATGGCCGGGCGCACCCTCATGAAATAAACAATGAGCGGCCGCGTTGTAACCTGCAGGTAACGGATTAGGCGAAGGACCCAAAGCACGGGTGGTAATCAGACCTTGTTGTACCAAGTGGGGGTATAACTCAGTGAAAGTTATCGGAATTGGAGGACAAGGCTTATACTGCCTCTTACGGGGATAAAGAACCTGATTCTGTGATTGTTGATGAACAGGAGCGTTAGGCACTCGTTGACTGTTGACAGGAACTTGCATGGGCGGATAACCGGAAGGTTGTTGATAAACTGGTGCTTGATATACCAGAGCTGACTGCACAGGCTGGTATGTAGGAAACTGTTGATCGAAAGGAGAGGCAACAGTAGCTACATAGGGTTGTTGGACATATGGAAACTGATAACCTTGAACATAACTCTGTTGATGTTGCCAAGGTTGAGGAGTAGCCATTTTGCGGTTCCTCGAACGTGCAGGTCCTTTAACATGGTCGGAGTTAGGAGTCTTGCACTTTGGAGGGGTAGCTCGTCGAACTGATTGAGCACTGGGAGGCACCAAACCGGGTTGAAGACCGTGAGGAGGTACATTCTCGACAGTAACAGCTGGTTGAGATTCCATAATGGTATTAGTAGTCTCAGAAACAATAGTAGACTGAGCATCCACCTTTACACTAAGAGCTCGTAGCATCTCCAAAATCTGCCTTACACTTCCTCGAAGATCTTCGAGTTCATGGCTGACACGGTTGATCTCTTGGTTTTGATCTTCCATCCTTTTGAAGGGTCGTATTGATGCAGAGAACTCAGGGTGACAAAACTGGAAGGTGAGAGAACCGAGTATGAGAAATCGGGAGACACATGCAATGCAAATGTATGATGCTAAAATGTGAATGCAAATGAAGATTTCATGGAATTCAAATATTTACGAATATTGCGGAATACCAAGGAAACTTTTAATTCATCGAAGACAAATTACAAATAATATTCTTGCAACCAAAGTAGCTAAATAAAAGCCTAGAAAATCCTAGAGAAGCATCTTCCACAACTTCAGTGAGCAGACGGAGAGTCGGAGGAAAATAAATATTCGTAGAGCCTTCTCTTCTTGTAGGATTGTATTTCATCATTCTTCGACTGAATCTGCTTTTGAAGTTCTTCGTACTTGCTGACCATCACATGGTATTTGTTCTTCCATGATTCTGTTTCGCATTGTGATCTCTTCAAAGTGATCTTCAAAGTCTCAACCTCGGTCATGAAATACTGGACAGGTTCTTCTCTTTGAGGTAAAGGATCTTGGCGAGAGTAGGGCATCTTCAACTCAATAGCTCTTCCTCGGACCCATTGAAGGTATGGTTCCATGGACACACAATTAGGTCTTCCCAAACTTTCTTTGCCTTTCCTATGCAGATGATTCCAAGAAGATAGAATCTGATCTTGAAGCTTTTTGTCGTCTTCGAAAAAAAATTTCTCCACATGAATACTTTTAGGCGGTTCCTTCAAGGGGTATCCCAACTGTCGGCGAGCTCGGACTGGATTGTAGCTGATTCCTCCATTGAAACTGAGCAAAGGCACATTGTTGAAGTTTCCATAACTATCAATGATCGATATCCCATCGTACATGCGATTATACCAATCAATATCAGAGTGAGTTAAAGCCATAACTTTTTGCGACCAACGTTCTTGATTGGGTCTCCAGAACGGACCGGACTTGGGTAAGTGAGAAATAAACCACTTGTATAGCAATGACACACAACATGTAATCATTCCTCCACCATGAAAGTTTTGGAGATGTACTGAATGATAAGTATTACCCAATAGCGTTGGAACTGGATTTCTTCTCATGAAGGTCTTGATTGCATTAAGGTCCACAAACCCCTCAAAACTAGGAAAAAGCAGCAACCCATAAATAAGCAAGGCAAATATTGTCTCAAAGGCAAACATGTCTTTATGATCGGCCTAAAATTGGGCTTTCTTAATTAGGAAGTCCCTGAGAAAACCGGAGGTCCCCCCTTTGGTGATCATATTGTTTTTGACATCGGATATCCTTAGACAAATGGCTTTAGCAATATCTCGTTCTTTAGGGTCTTCCTCCAAGAAAGGGAATGGAGACTTATCCAAGATAGGCAATCCCACCAACTGAGAGTACTCTTCTAAGGTAGGTAAAAGCTGATAATCTGGAAAGGTGAAGCAGTGATAATCTGGATCATAAAACTGTAGCAAAGTCGCAAGAAGTCCTTCGTTTACTTGAACCTTCAACAAAGACAATAGCCTTCCATATCTGTTTTGGAACTTTTCTTGATCTTGAACCAAATCCTTTAGCTTCTCTAGGACTTCCAAATTAAAACCCTTAAAAGTAAATTTCAAAGTATGCTTCCTAGAGTGATCCATGGTATCCTGCAATGTTCATAAATAGAGTTTGAATTCCATGAAATCTTAGTGTAATGTGATGTTTTATGGATGCAATGCATGAAAACACACAAAGTCCTAGGTTAAAGGTACGTGAGCGGAGTTAAGGTCTACCCATCCCAAAAGGAGTGTACTATAGGTTAGTTGTACCTGCAGAACAAGGTTCTAAAAAGTGCCCAAAGTCATCAGCCCATCTTTCGGATATTATCAACCTTCCGACTGACTCGGGGGTTAATAATATTCTCAAGAGAACTTCTTTTGAGTGTAGTATCGCGTAGCAACCATTGTAGGACTACTCCCACATAGTTCCCGCACTACGTCCTAAATAAGGCCAAGGTGGTGTAAAGGTACTACGGTTCCCAATATCACAGACTCCAATCGACCATGGAAAAAGTTTTCACGATTACTCGTTCAACCGAACCATTTTCGAAAAGGTCTCAACTGAGCGGTGATTCTCGAATCAGCTTGGTCGGGATTCACTCCCTATAAGCCTCATCGAATATATCCACATCCTATAATAATGTCACTAGTCCAGGCGTAGGACTTATCTCACAACACAAGGAACAATCCCAAATCAGAGTTCAATAGATACATGCAAATGAATAGTAAAACAAGTAGTAATAAGTATGAACAAATTAGGGATAACCCTCAAAAGTTAAGAGGTCCCCAGTGAAGTCGCCATTTTCTGTTGCGGTGGAAATAGGATCACAAACTATTAATGAGTTTGAATCGCAATTCAATTCACAACCACTCTTTGATTTATCTGAAGGAAAAGGTCAAAAGAGGGAAAACCTATTTTGCATCGTAAACACAATGCGGGGAAAGATCTAGGGTTCGGGGGTTGGTTAAATTTAGGGAAGGTATTAGCACCCTAAACTTCTGTAGTACTCTACAGGAACCTTTTGTTCAAATGTTTACTATTTTGCTTTATTCATTTGCTTAAGGTATATGTACAAAGGATTAAAAGTGAGAAAGGAGACCTAAGGGATTAATTCTAAGTTTACTCGGCAAGACATCGCATCTTGTGCCTACGTATCCTTACGGGAGTAGAATCAGAGTAATCGTAGTTCCCCTCAAAAGGGAGGTTAGAGATTTCTTGACAGTGGTCAAGGTCTCAAGGGGAATAAACGCATCTTAAGGACACGCTTACGTGGAGTGTAGGAACTCCAAATCTCTACGTTGAATTGTTAAGTGAATTAGGGTTAAATTAGGGATTCCACGGCGGGAAACCCTAAAATGAGCGCGGCGGCTCTTTGACCTAATGCTAGGGGTAAAATGGTAATTTTGTCCACAGCGAGACATGTATGAAAATTTAGGGTTGAAAAGGTGTAAGGGTTGAAGGTGAGGACTATTGACACGACGGTCAAACGGCTAGACCTAATTCCTTCGGAGGAGTGAAATTAATTATAAAGATGCGATAAACATACAATGGCAGAACATAAAGTGCGGAAAGATAAATGCGACAATTGTCTCGCAAAATTACACCCCATAAGCAGTTACAAATATGATAATTGAATATTTAAACCGAAAATAAAATCAATTGAACTTAGTCAGCTGCAAAAAAAACCAAAACAAACAGAGACTGTTATTATACGGGGTTAGACGAAAAATTAGACAGGAATGTTAGGAATTTAAGTAGAAAATTATAATTTTAACGAAACAAGAAAAAAGTTAGAAATTTGGATCTTAAAAATGAGGATGTTAGCGAAAAATTAATAAACAATGAAAATTGATATGCAAAGAAGATGGCGATAATATACAAGTGATAATGGAATATGAAATAGCAACGATGATGTTAGATTATGTACAAATATAAAAATAAATACAAAAATAAATAAATAAATATTAGTGAACAGGTTCATGGATAATCAAGAATACTGTTAGGAATGAAGGATGAAAATTGGAGTTGACGATAATTAGAAGTTAAGTGATGAACGTTTTGAGACGATGAGAATTTAGGTAATTAGAAAAGAGTTAGAATGGAATTAGTTTTTTTTTGTGTGAGATTTGGAAAAGTTAGAACTTTAATGTGATTAAAAAGTTAGAATTAAAAGTTAGCAAAAAATTAGAACTTTGAAATTTGCTTTTGAAAAAAAAGTTTTGAAAATAAAAAAGAAAAGGTTAGATTTTAATTCAAGAAAAAAAGTTAAAACTCTTGAAAAAAAACAAAAATAAGATTAGAAATTTTTTAAGAAAAGAAGAGTTAGTTACTTTTGATAAAGACTGTAAGAGTCTTTGATGCTTACCGATCCCTCGTTTTGTTGCTCCTGAGGGTCCTTTTATACTTGATTTTTTAAAATCTTTTTCAATCTCAGATTTGATTTGAATATCTTAATCTTTTTCAATCTCTGATTTGATTTGAATGAATTTTTATGATGATTTCAGATTTGATTCAATGATGGTGATGTTGATATTTAGATCTGATTTTCTTATGATGATGATATGATCTGATTGATTTGATTTTGCTCCATCTGTGATTTATTGTGATTGGATTTGATAAAAAAAAGTGTTGGGATTTAAATTTAAAAATGTTAGCAAAGAAAGTTAGAGTTTCAAGTTAAATAAAAATTAGAGTTTTAAGTTTAAAAAAATGAGTTAGAATTTTAAAATAAAAAACATTTGAATGTTGATTGAAAAAAAAGTGTTAGAATTATTTTAAAAACGGTTGGAATTTCATTTTAAAAGGAATTTAGAATTTAAAAAAAAAGAAAAAGAAAAGGGCGTTAGAATTTAATTTTAAAAAGAATTTAGAATTTTAATTCAAAAAATAAAGGTGTCAAAAAAAAGATTTAGATTTAATTTAAAAAAAAAATTAGAAAAAAATTAATTTTAAAAAGAAGTTAGAGAAAAAAAGATTTAATTTTTAAAAAGAAGTTAGAGAAAAAAAAGATTTAATTTTTAAAAAGAGTTAGAAAAAAAGATTTAACTTTAAAAAGTAGTTAGAAAAAAGATTTGATTTTTTAAAAAAAATTAGAAAAAAAGATTTAACTTTAAAAAAGTTAGAAATAGATTCAACTTTAAAAAAGTTAGAAAAAAGATTTAATTTTAAAAAGGTAATAGAATTTGATTAAAAAAATGTGTTAGAAATTAATTAAAAAAGGTTATAAAAAATTTACTCTTGAAGAAAAGAAAAAAATTTAAATTTTAATCTAAATCGTAAAAGTTAGTAAGAAGAGCTTAAAATGATTTAAATAGAAAAAAGTTAATAAACAAACATTAGTAAAGTTATAAAAAAGGTTAATTAAATTATTATTAGTTAAAAAAACAAGATCTAAAAAAAAGGGTTAATTTATTAAGTTAATAAGAATTTAAAATAAAAATAAAAAAGAAAGGGTAAAATTTGGGGTATTACATATACAATTACCTCTGGAAGCTTCTGCGGACAACCGATACTATCTTTGTCACTAGTAGCTTTACCCTCTGGAGCGCGCCTTTCTGACATGTATCTCTCCTTGTCCTTCTGTAATTCACGAATCTGCGCTTTCAATTCCTTCAAAGTATCCATCACTTCTTTATTGGTTGGATTTTTTTCTTTGGCTGCTTATACAGTTTGGATGGAGTGACACCAAATCCCTTACCCCTCACACGCCCAGAATACTCAGGAATATTCAACACCCGACTCAGTAAGCTCCTGCAATCATCGTCCTCAGCGGGAGTTATGGTCTGGGATAGAGTCTCCTGAAATATAGATAAAAACATATATAAATATATTATACACTTTTGATCAATTACTGACAAAGATAACGTTGTACTTACACATTGTTCAAAGACTTGTTGAACTTCTTCCTGAACGACTCCATCTCTTCCCACACGGGCATCCTTCCATACAACATGGTCCGGAAGAGATGTCGCATCACTCTTCTCCTCTTCCAACTACACATTAAGACGGATAATAAAGCATTATATCCTATTTTATATACTTACTATTTTTTGTAAATATATCATATTAAAGCATCTATATGTACTTACTATTTTTTGTTCTAAGCGTGCATATCCCAAACGCCCCTTTCTGTATGGATATGCGGGATTTGATGCCCGTTGACGATTTACGCCACTAACAACCTGAAAAAACAAGTTTATCAGAACTCTTGTGGAAGAAGTATATATACTATACATAGTTCATGATAAGTTGTACTTACTTCAAATTCTTTGTTCTTCGCTTTGCAACAAACGTCTCCCATTCTTCACCCGAAATCAAATCCGCATACTTCATTGGACGCTCCGAGTCAACAAAGTTTCCTTCAGAATCTTTTAGAAACTTGTTTGTTAAAAACGCTCTAAATCCCCTCAAGCGTTTTCTGGCCAATTGAATACAATATTTTCTCCTATGATCTTCAATATTAAAAGATCTCTGCAAACAAACACACATACATATAACATGTTAGTATAATTAATTTAAAGACGTAACTGTCAACATAATTAAAAATAATCAAATATCATACCTGAATCTCGCTCTAAATTTTATCTTTAGCCGGTTGTAATGAAAGAATTCTCCAATTATCACAAGTAATTGGAACTTGTGAACGTACAAGTGCTCCGATGTAACTTGTTAGCAACGCACCGTTAGGCTCAACTAACTGATCTCTTTCATTCCAATGGACATCATACTTTACTCCTTTATCTCTCGCACGGATGATTTTTTTCATAATCGTTATGCCTCTTTTAATATCGCCTTCCACGTCTTTTGTTGTTTGTTTTCCATCATGTGATGTTTCCTCGTTGCTGGCCATAATATATATACCTGTAACTCAGAAAAACCAAAGTATCAAATGAATGACATGCAAATATGTAAATAACAAATATATACATAAGAAATGTATAAATAAGAAAAATATGGTATAAATATATTATAATATGTTATTTTATTGCATGATATAAATAAGAAATAATATGTTACAAGTACCTTTAACATCTCTTTCTTTTTTTCCGTTTTAACGGGGTTTACTTGTCTCTTAACAACACAGACAGATGGATTGATCCAAATTCCCTCGTTATGATCATTTCTAATATATGATTCGTCCGCTTTAATATTCTCATCTGGATCATCTATAATATAATATTCATTCTCAACATCAACATCCCCCTTTTCTCCAATGTTATCATCGATTACTTTGTTAGAAAAAAGAACTATAGACCATTTCGTACTTGTCGGATCAGTGACATAGAACACTTGTTTAGCTTGCGTGGCTAGAATAAAAGGCTCATCTTTGTACCCCACCTTATTAAGATCCCACTTTCAAAAAACATGATTTATCCATTCGTATGCCACTATTATTTTCAACCCACTTGCATCCAAAGATAAGAATCTGAAACTTCTCATAATCAAACACCCAAATGCGCTCGATAACCCCATAATACGAGGAAATATGCATTGCTTCGGAAAGCACGGTGACACCACTATTTTGCATTGTACTTTTATCATCTTGTTCTTTGGTATAAAATGTGTATTCATTAATTGCGTATGCGCTATAAGAAAACACATGCAAACTTGGACCATATGCTAAACATCTCAACCTTTCTGTTATTGAAGCGGGATCAGAATAAAACTTTGAAAAAATATGCTCCTTGAACCATGTTATAAAACTTCGATTGTGCTCACGTACTATCCAATTTTCATTTCTATTCAGATTTAAACCTCGGAGAACGTCCTTGTGCATTTCAACATACGGCTCAACCTCAATGTCATTGTGCAGAACATACAAATGCACTTGCTCCCGTTCGTCCCTTGAAACTGTCACAACTTTATTTCCAATTAACTGTTTACCTACTATTTTTTCAACAACATGAGATTTTGGAAGGCCAATGGATTGAACGTTGGACAAATATTCAGTACAAAACTCAATAGCTTCTTCAACAATGTATCGTTCAACAATACATCCCTCTGGTCGACTTCGGTTTTTCACATACCCTTTCAATATTTTCATATAACGTTCAACATGGTACATCCATCTCATATAGGCAGGTCCACACAGTCGTGTCTCTTTCACAAGATGAACAACTAGATGTACCATTATGTCAAAAAATGATGGAGGAAAATACATTTCAAGCTTGCACAAAGTAATAACTATTTCTCTTTGCAATGTTGGTAAGATCGCAGAATCTATCACCTTACTACAGATTGACCTAAAGAAAAAACACAATTTAGTTATTGCGCCTCTCACTTTTTCTGGCAAAATAGAACATATACCTATTGGTAGAAAGTGTTCCATTATAACATGGCAACCATGTGTCTTTAAACTCTTTAACTTGAGGTCTTTCATAGAAACAAGTCTTCTAATATCTGAAGAGTATCCTTTTGGAACTTTAACTTCACTCAGAAACTTACACAATATCTTTTGCTCCTTTCTAGATAAAGTATAAGCAACAGGTGGTAGATATGTGCGATTTCCTTTCTTCAAGGGTCCTAATTCATTTCTTATTCCCATTGCTACCAAGTCCTTTCTTGCTTTAAGGCCATCCTTAGACTTTCCTTGTATATTGAGTAACGTACCAATAACACTTTCAAAATCATTTTTTTTAATATGCATAACATCAAGAAAATGTCTTACATACAACGACTTCCAATACGACAACTTAAACAAAATTGACCTCTTCTTCCACCCACGCGTGATAAGCGTATGAGCAAAAGGCTTGCCAAACTTAGTACTCACATCTTTCACCTTTTCAAAAATTTGTTTGCCGGTCAATGTAGGTGGAGCTTTACGTTGTTCTAAATTTCCATTGAATGCTTTTCTCCACCCACGGTAGTGATAATTAGAATTTAAGAATCTACGATGACCAAGAAAGACATTCTTCTGACCAAATTCCAACCGCGTCCAATCTGTGTTTTCTTCACAGATAGGACACACACATTGACCTTTAATGCTATAACCCGATAGATTCTCGTATGCTGGGAAATCATTAATTGTGCCAAACAACATCGCCCTCAAATTAAAACTTTCTTTTCTATATCCATCATAAACCTCCATACCATTCTCCCACAAACTCTTTAGGTCTTCAATTAAAGGTGTCAGGTATACGTCTATGTCATTCCCTGGTTGTTTAGGGCCAGAAATTAACATAGATAACATCATGTACTTACGCTTCATACATAGCCATGGAGGTAGGTTATAAATCATAATAATTACAGGCCAGGTGGAATGTGAGATACTCTGCAGACCATGCGGATTCATTCCATCAGTCGATAATGCCAAGCGAAGGTTTCTAGCTTCTTCTCCAAAATCAGGATAATCATTATCAATTTTCATCCACTGTGGTGAATCTGCCAGATGTCGATACTTCCCATCTATAATTCTATAATGTGCATGCCAAGTCAGGTGTTTTGCATCTGTTTCACTACGAAACATGCGTCTAAATCTCGGAATTATAGGAAAATACCATAAAACTTTTGTTGGTGACAACTTTTTCTTATACCGAGATACACCATATTTAGGACACTCGTTTAATGATGCATATTCATTTCGAAACAAAATGCAATCATTTGGACAAGCATGTATCTTATCATAGCTCATGCCAATAAAGCATAACATTTTTTTAGCTTCATAGGTTCGATTGGGAAGAACATTATCCTCCAGAAGCATCTCTTGAAGTAGGGCTAACAACTCTGTGAAACTTTTATCCGACCATCCATTACCCGCCTTTAAATTGTACAACTTTAATACCGCGGACAATCTTGTGAAAGTAGTGCAACCTTTATACAACGGTTTCTCTGCATCGCTTACCAACCTCTCAAACATCTTGGGACAATCTTGAAGATCTTGTTCAAGTGCTTCTGCAATCTCTTCGACTCGATCACAATCATATGTATATCTGCCATTGTCCTTTGAAGCATAGGTCATATTATCCCCGAGTTCGACATTCTCGTTACTTATCTCACCATGTAATGTCCAACATGTATAACTTCGATCAATTCCATGTCTCATTAAATGAGATTCCAACTGAACGGCGTCAATTCGACGCCTATAACAGCAACCTAAGCAAGGACATGTGATCCTACTGGGGTCTTTGGCGTGTTCAACAGCAAACTTAACGAATTTCGATACCCCACTCTCGTACTCTTTAGACAATCGATTGGAAGACATCCATTTTTTATCCATACTAATTGAGTAGTCTAAACTAAACTAAGAAAGTTAAACAAATATACAGAGAATACCTGTAAAGAAATCAATAACTCCTAAGAAAGCTGCACAATAGGATGCTTGAAAACGATCACAACCTTGCTCTTCACAGGTAACCCCTATAACAGACAAAATTAATAACATCATCAACATTAAATAATTCTTGCAATAAAATTAATTAATTCGCAATTAATATGAACTCATATACAATTTTTACAATTTTTACTAACATATTAGTTATTTAAAATTTTATATAATTTTATATTTATCTAAAAATATCTAAAATTTTATATAACTTGAGTTTGTATTTATCTAAAATTTTATACAATTTTTACTAACATATTAATTTATACTATTTTGATAAATTAAATGTTACTTAATTAGCAAGACGGTACAAAATGCAAATCTTCCCACATAATATTATTAATACTCAATATACCTGAGAAAAATTGACTATAACAGCAAGAATATGTGCCACACAATCTTGAGGCTCCAACAATTTTCCAAGAGCTGCACAACCCTCAACAGCAAGAAGCCGAATAGAATCTTGATCTACAAGAACAATAGTCAATAAGTAATTATTTTCACTTCAATAAATGAGCATAACAAACAAAAATTATATTCACTTCAAGATTAACAGAAACTTAAAGCTTTCATCTGAATCACAAATAGTGTGAAGCTTCAATAATAAAAATTAAAGCTTCAATACCATTATCAGATATAATTTTGTTATTTGAATAAACTTGTGTGTCAACTGTTCTTATAACAACAAATTTAAATTAGAAGAGACACACTCATTAATCATATTAAGAATTTACGTATACTATATGAATTTTATACTTGAATGTAAGACAAAATTGATGTAAGCAGAAAAATTAACAATGTTAGTCAACCGCAATCAGTCAATATCAACTTATAAGGCTATATGTTTATAATTCATATTATAAATCTAAAATTCGACACAATTGATCAAATAAATAGATATAAATAATTCTTAATACTAATATGTAATTTACTTTCACAATTTTCTTCATGTTTTGGAAGAAAAAAAATGTTGTAATTTGTAAACACATTCTTTATAATCATAAATACAATCCTAGCTGTTTTTCATCATCATCATCACAGAAAGATTTACATACATATATATCTAATTTATCAGAATGCCAATTTCAAATAAGATTTGTAGGCAACAATAATAAAAATTATTAGTAAAAAGAACTCATATAAGGTGTGACATTTCAACAAACACCTTGTATACGGCTAGATATAATGAAAGTTAACATAAGTAAATTCATTGTGACATTTCAACAAACACCTTGTATACAAAACTCAAGCCAATATCAAAAGAGTAGTTCTCATCAACGGTATCAACAAAAACAAGTCAATAAATCAGAAAAGAAGTAACACTAACATCATATAATCCAGAAAAATGAAATACTAAGACAATAATCCAGAAAAATGAAAAATGAAAAACTTCAAATACCGTAACAATGGCGGAAATGCGCTACAGAGGCTGTCGAAAACGAACGGTCAAATGAAGGAGATATGCAACACAGGCTGAACGGAGGTGAGCGACGGAGGAACGACAGTTGGACGGAGGAGGGTGACGGCCGGTCGTGGTGAATAGGGTTTTGGTTCGCAGAGAGGAGAAAGAAAGAATGAAGAACGCGCGCGAGCTAGCAATATTTATGTTTCTTTAAAAAATTCTGTGATATATTTTAATTTAATTATAATAACACCTATGGCAGCGCTTTTTATTACCTACAACAGCGCTTCTCAAAGCGCTTTCTTTACAATACCATTTAGCAGCGCTTTACAAGGTAAGCACTTTCTTTAAAATTCTGTAATATTTTATTTTAATAATAATAACACCTATGGCAGCGTTTTTTAATACCTACAGCAGCGCTTCAAAAGCGCTGTCTTAACCCATGGGTTTAGCAGCGCTTTACATGGAAAACGCTTTCTTTGGCACACACCTACAACAACGCTTTAGTAAAGCGCTTTCTTTGGCACACCCTACAACAACGCTTTAGAAAAGCGCTGTCTTAGCCCATGCCTTGAGCAACCCTTTAGCAGCGCTTTTTCTAAAAGCGCTGTCATAGGTTTGCTGTTTTTTTTCTTTTTTTTTATTACACTGTAGCAGCGCTTATCAAAAAGCGCTGTCTATGGTAGGCAATTTTTTTAATGACTCTTTAGCAGCGCTGTCTTTGTATGCGCTGCTAAAAGTCAATTCTGTTGTAGTAAATGCTTATTATGTTACAATGTTTATTTATGCTAAGATGCCGCTTTTTGTTGTAGCATGATTTACTTCGTAATTGGGTTAACAATGTACTACGGGTTATTGTTGCTTCTTATGTTACAATATTAATTCTAGTTTATGTTTTCAAAACAGGATAATATTGTTGCTACGGCTAGGTTTTGAACCTATGATATATATATATATATATATATATATATATATATATATATATATATATATATATATATATATATATATATATATATATATATATATATATATATATATATATATATATATATATATATATATATATATATATATATATATATATATATATATCACAACGGTTGTTTATTATAATCTTTGTGATAGGTAGGCACAACAGTTATATCACAATGGTTATATTAAACAACATGCTACCTATCACAATAGTTCATGACCTAAATAAGTTATGGTTTATGATTATTTTTATAATAAACAACGGTTCATTTTCAACATTTTTTTAACATGTTTTTTATAGGGGTTAGAGATTAGGCAGAAAAATGTGAGAAAATAAGTAATTGATTTGAGTTAGATCATACAATATGATTTGAATTGGGCGAAAGAATGACTTATATCAAAGTGATAAAATATGAAAATGTCTTGTTTGATTCAAATAATGTTTTGATACATGTGAGTCGAATAAAGCAATTATGTTATTAGAATCATAGTTGATTTTTAAAAAAAATTTTAATCGTGATTCGAGTCATACAGTATTGCAATTCACATCAGATGGATATGTTATTTGAATCAGACACATCATTGACGCAACGCTAAATTTCACATTTTAGGTTGAATCATTGATTTGAATAAGCCACATCATTGATTTGAGTCATTAACGCAACGCCAAAATTCACATTTTAGGTTGAATCATTGATTTGAATAAGCCATATCCTCAATTTGAACAAAGTTTCAAAACACTAATTTTATATTTTTTTACTTATAATTCAAACAACACATAATTTTTAACTTGACTAACTTTGTTAAACTAAAAACAAATTGCAAAGAATTCAATGCTAAGTTGAAAATATATAGATGAAATTCATCATTATTAACGGATCAATATCAAGAACCATCTTGGACATGAAGTTACTCAAGCGTGGGAGGAGGATCGTTTTACTATGACCATCGAAGGATGAACAATTTACACTTCTCTCATCTCAAAAGTTATTATGGTGACGTCGAGCCTGTGTTGCATTGTGTCAGTGGTGGCAACTAAGGGTTTTTGAAAAAAAATGTTATTATGGTGTCATAGATTCGGGTCTTCCTAGGGTGTGTCAAACTATATTTGCAACTATAGTAAATACTTATTTGAATTTTTTTCATGTGTCAATTAATACAATAACTAGTTCATAGTTATTTTTTATTTATAACAATAACTAGTTCATAGTTACAACATAGAAAAAGACAATATCTGCAAAATTGTATACATTTTTTTTCTAGTTTGTGTGTTCCTAACTCACTTATTGGTATATAATTTTCAGACCCCAAATTATTCAGTTTCCACAATCCATCAAGCCCTGAAGATGGAAAAGGGCCCTAGCTACACAATTCTACACAAGCTAAATACATATTATATAATGTTATAGATATACATAATATAATATATATACTAGTCAAACTATATATTTAATTAATTCATTCAAATCAAAGACTGGATTGAATAGTTGCATTTGAAGGAGTTAAGTCCACTGATATGTGCAAAGATATCTGAGGAATCAACCATATCATCTTCTTCTTTAACAGCTATCTGCAAGTACAAGATGAAAAGAATATTTATTAAAGAATTACTCCATCAAATAATTGTAAAGAAAAAAAAAGCCTGAAAAAGATAGGGTATATATTTTTTATTGATTTATATTTTACTCTACTGAGTTCAATTTTTTTATGACAGTTGTAAAATGGTCGTTAACGTCACTTTATAAATAAATTTTTTTCAATTAAATTTTTTATAAAGAATGTGTATAGGAATCTTACTTCATCATCATCTTCATGGTTGCTACAAGCTGGCCTTTGATTCTCTCCAAATTCATCATTCTTTGCAAACCTTCCTCTAACTCGCGGCCGGCTATCGGCTAAAGTTTTCCGGCAAGCATACTGCATTTATATTTTCTTGCATCATTAGATGAATTTTGAAAATATAAAAGAATCTATGTATGATAATATGATATAATATAAATTTTTGAGTACCTTGATTTTCTTGCTGTAATTTCTTTCATTTCTCTTCTTCATAAATCTATGAATCTTCTCTTTCCTTTGCTCAACAGAAAGTTTTGCAACCTTTAAGGGAGAGTCCTCCAAATGTGAGATTTCTGGTGATAAAGTGGCAGAATTTCCAGCTACTAGTTTTTGATTCTCAGTACCAAGTGCCTATAAGAAAAATTACAGTCATCCACATCAATTTCTTAATCAATAACTTGTAGCATCGATACTTCAAATCAATAACATGTTCGATGTTGTGTCTGGTGTCTGTATCAGAGTGTCCGTGATTACTTGTTTGAGACTTTTGAAAGAGATATATTAGTAGAACCAATCATGAAGATGTTATTTTCTAATGATGCTGCTGTCTTTGTTATCTTTTTCATTTTTTCTTGAAAGTTGTTATTCCTTTCTACTATGCCAAATCAATAGTATTTTTTTTTTAATGCAGCTGACTTTAGAAAAGAACTTAAATTATATGCTAGCAATAACTGTTTGATGTGTATATTAGCAAAAGTTCTCTTTTAATATATCATACTTTCACATAAAAATACACTGATATTGAAATAAATAATATTTTAACAAAATTAATTATTTAAATTTGATTAATCAAATTGTTAGTTTCAGACATCAAACACACATTTGTTATAAACTTAAATAAAATTCGGACACTTTCTAATTACATTTTCAAATTTCATGAATGGCAATGACCCAAAACACATTCGGCCATATTAGCATCAACATCTAAAAAAATTGTGTCAATGTCGGTGTCGATGTTGGACATCGATACCAACAAGACATCGACATTTATAATTATGTATAATTTGTTCAATTTTTTAAATTACTATCGATGTCGACATCAGTGTAGATGTCGTTTCCGACGTTTGTTTCCGTGTGTCCATACTTCATAGATAAAAACTAACTCGAAGTAAAGAAAGCTTGATCATACCTGAAAATCTTGTGGATTAAACACCTGCTGAACAGAATCTGTACAATAAATTCCACCATTTTCACCTTGATAATCCAAATCATGAGTCTGCATTTCAGAACCTAATAGAATTCCTCCACCAAACAATCCAGAACCATCACCAGACAAACCACTCCCAAGATTTCCATGAGGCATATACACACCTAACCCATTACTAAGATAAGAACAAGAAGGAGAATAAGAATGAATGGAAGATATGCAATCATCTTCAAACACAGAACCGAACGAACCACCGATAAGCGGCGCTGCAGCACCCGAAACGGGAATATTTTCAGTTTGCTGATACTGCGAAGACAGTCCTTTCAAAACCGAACATGCAGACAGCTGAAGATGATGTTGAGGAGGTTGCGTCGAAGAGAAATCAAACTGTTGTTCTTGATGAGTATTGATTGGAAGAAGCGACGGAACAAGAAAAGACGACGACGACGTGAAGTCTATGGAAGCCGATATGTCATTGTCGATATCTTGTTGCGAGTCGAAGATAATCGGAAGGTTATTATTATTATTGGTATTATTTGTTGTGTTATTGTTGCTTGTTGTGCTAGTAGTACTATTGCTATTGCTATTGATGTTGTTATCTAAATCTAAAACTTGTGAAATATTGTTTAAGGTATATGAAGAGTTATTGTTGTTGTTGAGGTTGTTTTCTTCATGATGACAACAATTTGAGGTAGAAGTAACTTCCGAATTTTGTTGAAGAGAGTCTTGGAACAAATCAGGGTCACAAAGTTCAAAAATTTGTGCACTAATATTTGGACTTGAAATTTCATCCTGCAATGTGTGACATAAAAACAATGTAAGAAACATGATTACTAAGACTTGGAATTTAAGAAAGAGAGTTAGTTGTATATAAATACAAGACGGAAACGTGATTCTCTATGGTTTTTGATTTTATAATGGAGTTTGAAAAGTGAATCCAATTCTCCTTTATGTTGATAGATATGAGTCTGTTCTGATCACTTGGAAGAGAAAAAGAGAAGTTCAAAATTTCAAAAGCTTGTAATATTCTTTAATCAAATTGAAGCTATAATTGTCTTTGTCGATTAGTAGGTATTCTAAAGTGAAAAACAAGCCAAGTAAGACAATGGAAATGATATTTTGATGTACTAGATCAAATTTCAACAACAAATTTACACTCCTATAAGATATCTTATTTGTGATTAATTATGTTTAGTAGATGATTATCATAAGTCATTAACCATTAACCATCTAATCGACATCCTTAACCACAATTTTGAACGCAGTGAAACACGATTTTCTAATATGGATGTATATGTAATATTTGAATATGTGAAAATCGTGTTTAATTATGTTGTTAATCATTTGTAATATGTGTTATTTAGCAATGATCTACTTGATTTAACTAATCACATATTTGAATTACAATAAATGTCCAAATTGTAGTCAAATTTTAATGTTAAAATAACACATCTTGTAACATAATTGTTATCCATCTTTCATACTATAAAGTATTAACAAAATATCAGACATGACACTATGACATAGTTATTATGAATAATTAAAAAATTGAAGTGATTAAATATCACTATATGTTTTGATATAGTATGTGTCTAACATTGATACATATCAAACATAAATACTTACCTATCTTATGTGTTGCTATTATAG
>CAWUDS030003950.1:0-80213 GCA_963859935.3 Lathyrus sativus
AAGTCAGTTCACCGGGTTACAGACTGAAACAATGTCTTGCATCATCAGCAAAGTTTGATTGAAAGCGTATCAACAGCAGTTATGGGTACAATGTTTTCGTCATCCTCCCTCAAATATTTGCATAATCAAAAGTTTGGATAAGAAGTAAATATTTTGAAAGATAAAGCATAAAAGTGCAAATAATAGACAAAATGAATTGAAATCAAAAGTTAAAATGCTCATTTCAATAATATAAAAGTACAAACACTAATTAAAAGCAAACAACTTAAATAAAATGAAAGGAAAGTATAAACAACGAGAAACAAAAGGCCTAGTGACTAATCAATAACAAGGATGGGATGTCCTGTCTGAAACACTGGCTTTTAGGAAGATAGTCTGCTGAAGTTTACTGAAGCTTCACTTTTGATGTACTAGAAAGGGATTGTTCTGGACATTCATATGACTATCCTTAAAATCAAGGATTCCAGTTCTAACTAACTCACGCACTCTGGATTTCAGTGCATAACAATTCTCTAAGTCGTGCTTAGGGCGCCCTCATGAAATGCACAGTGGAGATCAGACCTAAATCCTACTGGAAGATGATTAGGAGGAGGTTGCAGAGTCCTTATAGTGATCAACCCTTGTTGAACCAAGTCAGGATAAAGTTTTTTATATGTCACGAGGATAGGATCAAATTGATTCCTATTCTGATACTGGCTCTGTCCAACAGCTGGACGTTGAGGAACTTGGGTTGGTTGTGGAGCAACAACAGCAGCAACAACATGATGATTAACATATTAAGGTCTAGGACGAGGCCTTCTTACATCAGTCATAACAGCACTGGTCTGATTTTCTCTCTTATAATAGAAGGTCCCAAATGATTTCTTCGCACTATTGGAAGATTCAGCGGCTTTGGATACTTTACCATTTTTTAGTCCTTCTTCTAACCTTTGACCAATAGTCACCAGATCTGTAAAGCTTGAAGAGACACTCCCAGACATCTTCTCCCAATAGAAAGGGGACAAAGTGTCCATGAACATTCCAGTCAACTCCTTTTCCGCTAGAGGGGGTTCAACTTGGGAAGCTAACTCTCTCCACCGCTGAGCATATTCCTTGAACGAATCTCTCTCATTCTAAGACATATTATGAAGTTGATGGCGGTCAGGAGCCATGTCCAGATTGTATTAGTATTGCTTCATAAAAGCATTGGAGAGATATTGGAAGCAGTGGACATTGCTTTTGTTCTAAGTTCATATACCACTTGAGGGAAGCACCACTCAAACTGTCTTGAAAGCAGTGGATGAGTAACTTCCGATTGTTGGTATAAGCTGCCATCCTTTAAAAGTACATGACTAAATGGGCTCTTGGACATGAGTGACCCTTATACTTCATGAACTCGGGAGTTTTGAACTTAGCAGGTATAACAAGGCCAGAAATTAAGCACATGTTGTCTGCATCCACGTTGAAGAAGTCGGTACCCTCAACAACTTTGAATCTTTTATCTATGATCTAAAACTGATCTTGGATAACCTCATGTTCAATAAAGTCTTCACGCTCTTCACCCTGAGCCCTAGCAGCATTGTAATCAAAGAAAGGAGCTTGAACAGTCTAGGCTACAGTGTGAACCACAAGTCTAGGCTCGGCAAATACAGGAGCTTGAAAAAATGGTCTGGCAGTCTGACCAATCATAGCAGTAGATGCAAGGGGTGGAAATTAGCTATGAGGTAAACCAAACTTTGGCCAAGTAGACGGTGGCATTTGAACAGGTGGAGGATCGGTGCTTGAAACTTCCTGAATGACAGTCCTTTGAGGTTGCTCTCCTCTGGCAATCAGGACTTGAAGCATCTCAGTGAGCTTGGTCATGCCTGATTTTAAATCATTAATATCCATTTGGATTTCTGCACTGTGTACTTTTTAATCTAACATTTTGCGTTTGTAGTTAGCTCTAGTCTAATATCGGTGTTGAGGAATCAGCTTGACGACTCACAAGTAGACTAGAAGATAGAGACAGCTGGACATGAGTTGCTGGACAGACAGATGATATGCAATTGAACATACGAAGATGCAAATACAATATGATGCAAGACAAGATGCAAAACACATATAACAGGATCAAAGGTTCAAGATTACAACATGGAGTCTGGGTGAAGAACAAACCACAGGGTGTGTACTAAGGGTAAAGCACATGCACAACGGGTTCTAACGAAGTTCCCGGAGTTATTGACCCATTTTTCGGATATTATCGACACACCAACTACTAGGAAATCAATAATATTCTCAAGAGAGTCTCATCTGAGTGTAGTATCGTGTATTAACTACTTCGGGACTACTCCCCCATAGTCATCGCACTACGTCCTAAAAGGTCAAGTAGGGGTAAAAGGTAATTAAAGGTCCTCAATATCACAGGCTCCTAGGTTGAAAGTAGTAATGCTTTCATGAATACTCGTTCAACAAAACTACTCTTAAAAGGGCCTCCACGGAGCGGTGGTTTCTTAAGTCAGCTTAGTCGGGAATCAACTCCCTATAAACCTTCTTGGATATACCACATTCCTATCATATGTGCACTCAAGCCCGGGTATAGGATATATCCTCACCACTCAAGGTAACAACCCTACATACAGAAAAACCCAGGCACAAACATATATATATGTACAAATATATACAAATATACAAGTAAGCAAAAATATAACAAACACAAATATAAACAAGGTTGGCTTAACCCTCTTAGGGAAACGTGTCCTCAGTGAAGTCGCTATTTCTGTTGCTGTGTGAATCAGATATCAAGCTATTGAATTAACTTGAATCACAAATCATGAAGTTCACCACCGAGCTTTGATTTATCCAAAGGAAATGGTAAAGATCGAAGAAAATCCTAAGTGTGCTATGTAACAACACAGCTAAGAGACTAAGGTTTGAGGGTTGGTTATACCTAGGGAATGTGTTAGCATCCTAGGTATCTGTAGTACTCTACAGGAACCTCTTGTTAGTATTTGTGTTATAATAAAGTGTGCTTGCTAAGGAAAAAGTGCTAAAGTAAATATCTAAAGTATGTACAAAGTATGCTCGCCAAGACATCGCATCTCGTGCCTACGTATCCTGATGAAAATAAAATCAGGATAAAATCAGGAAACTGAATAGGTCAAAGTCTGTATCCAAGGCAACCTGGGTCAAGGAGTGGGTCAGATGACTCTGTTTACAAATAAAACAAAAGGAAATTGAAACCTAAAAAATAAACAACACAACCGTGAAAAGGAGACATCTTAGAACGATCCACACAAACAACAAAACTATGCTCAGAAAAACTTCCTTTCTTATCCAAAAGAATCGTGAAAGAAGCTACATGAACAACAACGGCACCAGAAAACCACTTTTCAATTTCACATCTCTCTTCTCCTCCGTTTCTTCTCAGACGCGACAACCCTTATTTCCTTATTCTTCCTCACGGCGCGATGAACATTACTTAAGCGATGGGTAGGGGCGGTTCAGAATTGCAGAATTTGTGGGGTAGTGGAAGGATGAAGGTCGAACGAAGAAGATTAATGAGGTTTGTGATATGAGGAGGTTTTTTGGCAAGGTCGTGGTGTTTATGACAGAACAACGATGATGAAGGTGTGTGTTCGTGAGGGTGTTTTGTGATTGAAGTGTAATGGAAAGAAGAAAGGATTGAAAGGTGAGAGTGGTTTCATAAGAGTTGGTTTCAATGGTGTGGAGGAAGGATGTTGTAGATTTGAGTTTGGTGATGATGAAGGTGGTGGAGGACCGAATAAGGGAGATCAGGTAAAGCTGTCAAAAAAAGAATTTTTTTCTCCTCTCCCTATCCTTTTTTACGACTTTATTTTCCCCCCTGTTTATTATTATCCCTTTTTTTCTTAAGTCAAAAATAGTTTCATTCCTTTAGTTTGAACCCTTGACACATTATTTTCTTTGCAGAATGTGTTGCAGGTCCATGTCTTATTGCTTTCCTATTGCAGAGTGTTGGGAGATGCAGGTTCTATTGTTTTGTTGTGCAGGTTATTGAAATGTCATTGTCGGTTTTGATGACGGATGTAACAGCAGGGTATCGTCCTTGTTATTTTGCAACAGACTTTGTTTTGAGTTATTTTGTTGGCTAGTGACATTGGAGGTTTAATAACAGGGTCTGTGTTTGTCAAGGCTTATGGTGTAACAGTGTAATATGAAGTGTGGGGTTGTAGGGCAGTTTTTGTGAATATAGCAGGAAGGGAGTAGTATAATTTTTGAAAGTAAAATTTTGGAGTGTAGTAACAACATAATCCAATAACAAAATAATAATAATAATAATAATAATAATAATAATAATAATAATAATAATAATAATAATAAAATAATAATAATAATAATGATAATAAAAAAAAACTAATAATAAAACAAAAATAATAAATAAATATAAATAACTAATATCAAATAAAATAAAATAAATAATAATAAAATAAATAACTAATAATAAATAAATATAATAAATAAATAGATAAAAATAATAACATTAATAATTAAGAAATAAATTTAAACTAAATTAGTGATCTAAAAGTAATAAAAAAATAATTCTAAATTAAAAACTTAATTAACTAAGTAAATTTAAACTAATTTAATTAAAAGAACATGTAACTAAAATATAAATTAAATTAAAATATAAATTAAATTAGAAATAACAAAAAAAAACTATACTAAAATATAAACTAAATTAAAATGACTACAAAAATAGAAATAACTAAAAAACTATATTAAAATATAAACTAAGTTAAAATAACTACTAAAAACTATATTAAAATAAAAACTAGATTGAAAAATAAAATAAATTAAAATATAAATAACAATTAGAAAATAACCAAAAAAGAGAAGTTATATTAAAAATACAAACTAAATTAAAAACTAAATCAATTCTAAATAATATTTAAGATAATAAAAAAATTCTAAAATGGAATGATAAAATCGACTAAAAAGCACGATTAGTGATGAAATAAAATGTTTAATTAGAAGAATGCAAAAATGGTTGACTTAAACTGATATGAAATGATCAAAGGATCTGAGGGTAAAATTTAGGGTATGACACCTATCAAACATGATTACCATCACATTAATTTTGTATGCTTCATTCCACCATATTGTTATAAATTGTATGGTAGACAACCATATCATCAACATATGTATCTAAAGTAAAATGAGAAGTCTGAGATGTATCATCAACAAGTTTGGCATGGCAAGCCTAATATTCTTATTCATATTGTTTGTACCTCCTTCAAGGTTCCTTCTTTTGAAGAATTTTATTTTGATAGTACTTGCTCTAGACATATGACAAGAGAAAGAAAATATGTGATGTTTGGTGATAGCGCTAAGAGAAAGAAATTTGTAGAGAGGAAAATGACTGTTACTAATACTGTAGAGCAGAATGTTGAAGATCATATTATTGGAATCATTGATGACATTGTATAAACTAAGTTGTAGAAAATAAAACTTAGAAATATGAGGAGAATTGCCTCAAAAAAGGACGCCATTAGTCATTTTGATCTCAAAATTTAAGAAGGTAAAGTTTATGGTGACTATTAGTTTGGGAAGCAAACCAAGATGTCACATAAGACATTTCAACATCTTACTCATGTTCCTGGATTACTTCATATGAGTATTATTGGGCCCATGCAAGATGAGAGTTTTGGAGGACAAAGATATATCTTTGACTATGGTGATGATTACTCCATAATGAGTTTATTAATGATATGTGTGATACCCTCTTTGTTTTCAGAAGCTCTTTTCCATCGTTTACAACGTGAAAAGGGAGAAGAAATAGGCAAGATCATTCGCACTCAAAGTCAACATGTAAGAAAATTTGAGAATTCCAACTTCCACTTTTTCTAAACTACCAAAGGGATTATTCATGAGATTTCTACTCCCATATCTCCTCAACCAATTGAAATTTTTGAAAGGAAGAATAATACCTTTCAAGTAATGGAGGAAGTAATGCACTATGCCATAGAACTACTTATTGGTTTTCCTTCTCCGATTTCTCAAATTTTGATTAATCAAAACCAGAATATTGTGTTTGTAAAAATTAAATTTGTGTTTCTTCTAGTCTGTTGAATTTCAGTTATAAATTTTTTATCGAGAAACATGTTTCAGACATTGTTATTTGTATTATTCCACATTTTGATGAGTCTAATCTAGCTGCTAGAAATATTCTTGAAATCCTACCCATGTTTAGTCCTATAAGAAGCCATCTTTTCAAGGTTCTTAGGCAGGAGGCTAAATCACTACATAAAACAATGCTACATCCACTATCGGAGGTGGTGCGAATGAAAGCCTTAATCAAATGATGAATCCAAAGGCTGCTAGTGCATCATTTTCTCAAGTTGTTGTTCAAGATGTTGGGAAATATGTTGAGACATTAAATGGATATGTAGTAAGTAGTGATGGAGGAGTATTTTTGTGTGTTCCATTAATAGCAAGAAGTATACATTGTTTAAAAAGCACATAAAATCTATGATGGAATTCATAAAATTCTTTGTTAATGATATTCAACCTAAAGTGACTCCCCATGAAAATGAAGATTCTGATTTCACATGTCATATTATTGAGTAAGTTATTGCTGACAACATACGAAACAACTTACAGTCAACTGAAGTAATGAAACTTGTTGTTGAGAAGTTTGTGGTTAAAAGATATTCTGCACCCAAAAAAAATACTCATGTAGTAGAAAATATTGAGGAAAGTGTTAACAACAACCTTAATGACATAGAGGTACCCATGAATAAGAAAAGTAATGAGATTGTTAGATTATGATAAAATGGAAGGAGTTAACTTTGATAAAACATTAGCTACGAGGATTATTTTGTCTCCGTAATTTTAAAATCTACCAAATGAATGTGAAAAGTTCATTCTTCAATAGGTAATTAGATGTGAAAGTCAATCAGAATGTTAATAATGATGTCAACAACATGCAAGATACCATTATGAAAGGCAATAGAATTCTTATGATAGTTTAGATTTATGTTAACAACATTCTGTTAGGAAGGATATCAAACAAACTCTTAGATAATCTTAATCAATAATGACAAGCTAAATTCGAGATGAGCATGGCAGGAGAATTTACCTAATTTATAGGTTTTCAAGTAAAGAAAATGAAGGACAACATCTTTAATCATCAAGTTGTGAGATTCAATGGCTGCATAATCTTCTTTATGATTTTGGCATTGTTCTTTCCACTTTTGCTTCCATTTTCTTTATGATTTTGGCATTGTTCTTTCCACTTTTGCTTCCATTTACTATGACAACAAGTCTGTCATTTATTTTGCACACAAGCTTACATTCTATGAGAGAAACAAACACATTGAAATTGATTTTCATATTTATTATAAAAAATATTCAAAGCAAGTTGGTCATTCTTCTTCCTCTCAACAATGCCAACCAATTGGCTAATGTTTTCACAAAGCATATCCATTCAATTTTCTTTTATTCTATTTTGTCAAAATTATGTCTATGTAATCTACATAGTCCAACTTAAGGGAGGATGTTAAACACTATATGTCAGGTTCTCCATTACTTTCTATTCAAACAACTAGTTAAGTTGTTTGTTATTTTGCATATTGTAATAGTTAGCTAGTAACTAACCAATTCAATTAGTTATTGGTAGTAACTAACTATTTGGCACTCCTATTAACAGTGAACCCCTATTCCTTTGATATATGCAAGTTTATTCAATTCACACTTGCTTTTTCCATGAATACAATAAGGTTTCTTAACTTTCAAGCTATTGCTTCAACAACATAACCTATTAATATTATGGAAGTGAATCTTATCATAAATAATAACATTGAGAATAATTATCCCTCAAACAATAAATTTTTTATCCTATTGTTATATTTTACTTCACTCTATACTCTTAATTAAAAAACTATTAATATTAAACATGATGGACATGGACTCATGCAAAGAGATTCATTAAACTTGACACGGCTCTCAAGAGCTTTTTTGAGCAAGTCAATATTTTGACTTTTGAGTGTTGAAAATACCCACATCAAACCAATCACCATACCCCAAGTTGAAATATATGCATGGCATAATATTATCAAAACAAAAGTGTGTGTGGAAGTAGGCAAAAGTTGGGGCATAATCGCCGCCAGCTTTAGATAATTCACACATCTTTACACACATAGATCTCCTCCATAACCATCGATCAATAGTTAACTAATTCTTTAAAAAAAATCAATGAATAAAAAAATAATTATCATGCATATGCTATAACATATTTTGTTGGATAAGCCCCTACACCATATATACACGTATTAAAAGTGGTTTATTATATAAATATTATTATTATGTTGGAAGGGAAGAAGAAATTAATAATTGAGATGAAGAAAGCAAGTGGGAAGAGTGGGGTCATGAGTAGGTATAGTGTGTCCCATTGTTCTTACTTTTCTAGCAATATTACGACTCTTTTAATGCCTTCACTATTCTTCACTCATTCTAGTTGCGTCTTCAAACTATTATTCCCTCTCATTCATCAAATAAATAAAGAGAAAATAAAATATATTTTAATAATATAAAATAATTTTAACCGTCATTCATCAACGAATGACCTGCATTATCATACTGATAATGTAAAATAATTTGATAAATTTAACAAATTAATAATATTTTATTAAATAACAGTATAATTTTTTACACGGTGTCCATTAAACTTATAAATTATACAAAATTGAATATTTTAATTATAGTTTAAAGGACTATATTTTAAAACAAAATTATTTTGGTCTCATATATTTGTCACAAAATTATTTTGGCTTGTTGATTGGTGACTAGTATATGATTGGTGCAATGCAAACATGTTTTCACATTGTGTCTTTCACCTTTGTGAATATATTTAATTTTTGTTATAGGTTCTTGTTGAGTTGACACGTACTAACTAGATATAATAGTTTAAGTAGGAAATCTTGGAACTTTTTTCGAGTGTTTTGTTCTTTTTGAAGTCATTTTCTTGAGAAAAGAAAATGGAATAAGAAAAGGGTGAGACAAGCATCAGCAAGCAAATTGAGTCCAATGATATCAATGTCGAAATGGATAGAGCAAACATTTATATAATCAAAGGGACCATACAATGCCACTAAAAAAATTCATTTTTTTATTGTATGTAGTCACACCTATAAACATTGACAGAGAATGAGTTCAGTATTTAGAGATCCTTGCGGTTCTGTGATGTGATATGTGCCAATTATCTATTTGGTTAATATTAGTAGACACAACATAAGTACGAGGGCTTGTACATGTTTTATAGTAGGAGTAACTTATATTGTGTTAGAGTTTTAAAATCTATCATTAAAATTGACCTAAAATAAACTTAAATTATGTTGAGAAATTTTTTAGCATATTAACCTAAAATAAACTCTGGAGTATAAATGATTAATATATTAAAATTGTGATGCATGGGATACTCCACGGTGACAGCCAAACGAATGATTTAAAATAACAAAGATAATAATTAACAATAATATATAAAAATTGTTTATTCAGTTCGATCAAATTGATTTATTCCGGGAAAAAAATCATCTAATTTGCTTTACTTCAAAAGTTATTATAAGAAATTATAATATGAAATATAAGAAATGGTATTTGAAACTCTCAAACTAAACATTATTTTCTACTCAAGTGTTTCTTATTGGAAAAAATCTAATTTCCACATTAGTTAAAAATACAATCTATAAAGGATTTATATAGAGTGACACTCTTCACTTTACCAACCGGTTTTATATGGTTGAGTTATGTCAAACTCTAATTCTATCATGATATAACGAGACTATCGATTTGGACCACTCACCATTTATATATGCGCACCAAGTCCAAAAAAATGTTGGGCGCAAAGGGGTGTATTGGTTTTGCACCAAGCCCAATAGTGGCACCCCTCACTTTACCAACTGGTTTTGTTGGGTTGAATTAAGTCAAACTCTAATTCTATCATTTCTCAATCTTTACAACTTTCAATAAAAATTGCACAAATTCAATATGTTTAAAGTGTTTCACAAATTTCTTTGATAACCTCAAAAGGTTATCAAACTCCAAGAATAAAATCATAGGAATTTCTCAATTGGATTGTTATATTATGCACCTTATCCAACTTGTGTTAGCAGTCATAAAATAAAGAATCGTATTTATAAGTGCAAAATTCTCAACAAACTCATATATGACCTATTAATGAACGGATACGCGAACAAGTCTGAAAAATTAACAGTACTGAAATATGTTTTTTCTCCTCTTTTCTCACTAAAGGTTTTAAGGCATATTACGACAATTATCCACTTTGACTTTAAACTGGTAGTGATGTCAATTCAACTACCAACCACATTATTTTTCTCGTTGAAGCATGAATCACTCTTCAATAAATTTGATCATGTACAAGCAATGTTTGAACCTTGATCTTGACATTGATTTGATGAACATATTTGTTGGATTCTCTTATAAGGGCATTTTTCGAACCTAAATCTTCTTTGAATCTATTATGTCCCTTATAAACTATAAACAGATTTCAATGTACTTTGTCATCTCATGATAAATTTGATGATTGTCCAAGTGAATGACACTTTAACTATCATAATTATCTTCGCACATTCTCGAGTAATCCATAACTCCCCAATCATGTATTTCAATTATATTGCTTCTTTGAACCCTTCAACAAGGACAATATAACTTGCATGAGTAGTAGATGACGAGAATGTTGATTGTTGATTGACCTTCCAGCTTATAGTTGTCGCAAACAACATAAACACAAAAGTTGATAGAGATTTTCTGGTGTTTATGTTACATGCATAGTATGAATATACAAAACCCTCAAAAGTGTCTTCATGTTGAGTTGACTTTGTGCAGTTTAACCACCTTATATGAATCTATTCAAATACCTCATCACCCACTTCAAAGCTTCCCAATGAACCAAGCCATAATTTTCTAGAATCGTAACTTACTATACTGACTATATATGCTAAGTATAGTCCAATAAGAACCCTGTCATACATAATGCTTCCAATGTAACACTCTTTTCTACCCCACAAATATAATGGAAAATCAATCACATTTATCAGAGTAAGATATTAAACACAATAAAAATCACCTCAAAGGGCGTACGTTTCTCAATAACTCAAATAAAAGTCAATGCTCCGTAAACAATGGGTTTTCCCAAAATTACTCAAAAATTGCTCAAAAGGCTGCGGAACTCAAAAAGGAAAAATCCAAAGTTTTCTCTGCGCAACAACATAATCAAAATAACAATAATCAATAAAATATGGTTTAACACAAAGACCCCAACCCGATGTTACACTATCAGAGTCAGACCCTCTAAGTCAACCAAAAGTCAAAAACTCCAAAAAGTCTTCGACGGCCTCCACGGCTAAACCTGGTCATCTGCACGTTACCCACGTGGAGGCAACATTCGAACAGGCAAGATGAGTAAAACGATTCATAATAATCAATATAGGAATCAATATATAAAATAGCTTCATTTTTGTATTCAACATCATCATAATCATCAAGGAAACATCAAAAAGCCATAATATCATAAATTAAACCAAATTGTCACATAAATGCAAATGCAGCAAGACTCATGCATGTGGTACTAATTCATCAAAATTTGATGGACACTGGGCCATCAATCCTCTATATATCCCCATCAATAGGATCGATTCTACACGAGAACCGGAACACATCAAAATATTTCACATCCACACAATGGGACTGAAACCACAAGAGTCAAACACTAGACCGAAGTATGGAATGCATATGAATGCATGATGCACACGTCAATATTATCCTCATAATAATCTCATTAGGTGCATCATCATTCATCAAAATAATTATAAGAATCACATCATTACAGAATCATCAAAACTCATGGAATCAACGTCACAAATCATCACAGTTCCTCATGGGAATTCATCATGCAATCATGTATTAATCACATAGGAATCATAGTTCTACTCATGGTAATTCATCATACATTTATTTAATCACATAGGAATCACAATTACACTCATGGTAATTCATCAAGAAAATCACAGCATCAAAACATCAAAATAGCACTGCACAAGAACATAATTGACTTCCCAAACATATTAGATATAAAAATATTGGGAAACCAATTATCTCATCTATACCATGTTATAGCCTTGTTCATTAGCTTTTCAATTTTTCAAACAGGGACCAAAACGGACTTACGGATCAAAAGTTACGTCCAAAACAATTTCGACCGAAAACATGAACAGTCGTGACGAATTTTTTGCGTTTTTCACCGTTCGAGGTTGGAGATCTTCCGGACCTCCGATTTCGATTCCATAAAAACCCAAACTCTCAAAAATTTACAACTCATCCAATACTGTAATTATCTCAAGTAAATTTATAATTTTAACACAATTAAACCATATAATCATCGTTTTAAGATTATGACTAAAACCTTTAAAATTAATGGATATAGGTTCAATTCCGTATCATATTTACGCCTCCAACTCCCATAAATCCTTACAAATTTCCCACATTTATTAGAGTTCTCATAATCCCTTACCCTATACGGTTAAAATTTCACCAACAGATTTGGCCACGAAGGCCTAATTTCCCTTACTCCCAAATCAGCCTCAAACCTATCAGACCATCCGTTCAAATCCCTCAAACTCATTAAACTCACCAAAAAGGCAACAACAATTCAATACTCAAAATCCCTAAACCCTTAAATCAGCTTTAAATACATTGAACCACATATTTAAAACAATGAAGGTAATACTCCCCATACTTAAACAACCTCAAAAACAAATTTGGCCACGAAGGCCTAATTTTCCTCAAACTCAAAAATCTCTTAAATCCTTAAATCAACTTTAAATACGAATCACATATTGAAAATAATGAAAGCAATACTCCATATACCTTAATTACCGACTCTAAGCCTTTCTCCTTGATTTTGAAAACCTCGTGAAGCTTTGTATCAATCCTCTTCCTCGAAGCTCTGACCTCTATTTCTTCTCTTTTCACGGTCTAACAAGAATGAATCCTAATTCTCTCAAAATTCCTTTTTGTTAAACCTAACGTTGGGCCTTAAAATGGGCTTTCCAATTTCACTCTCACTAACTCATCCTCAAATATCCATTTATTCCTTAATTTAGCTTATATTTATTTAAATTAATAATAATACCAAATATATTCATATTATATAGTATTATTTTAATAAATAACTCAAAACTCCATAATTCTCAATATTCACACCAACCACTGAAAATCACCAAAAATACGAATATTCTTATTTAAATAAATTAAATAAATATTCCAATAAATTTGGGGTGTTACAACTCTCCCACAATTAAAAGAATTTTCATCCTCGAAAACTATCTTAAGAAAACAGAGTCGGATACAACTTCCTCATCTGATCCTCATGCTCCCAAACCCAACTTTCTCCAACTGGTCCTCCCAAAACTACCTTGATCCAACACACAAGCTCTCAACAAATCCTCTAAAGACTAGATAGTTCTCTCTGTCTGTCCATTCGTCTGTGGGTGATAGGAAAAACTCAATCTCAACATGGTATCCAAAGCGTCTTGCAAACTCTTCCAGAATATTGATGTAAATCTCGGATCTCCATCTGACACAATACTCGATGATATCCCATGCAACTTCACAATTTCATCAATATACATCTCAACTAGCTTCAGCATAGAACGATTAATCCTCATTGGTAAGACATGAGCTGATTTAGTCAATCTATCCACAATTACCCAATTAGAATCATTCCCCCTCACAGTCTTCGGCAAACCCGACATAAAATTCATGGAAATACTATTCCATTTCCACTCTAGAATATTTAACGGTTGCATCAGACCCAACGGTCTTTGACGTTCAATCTTCGACTTCTGACAAGTCTAACTAGCATACATAAACTCAACAACTTCTTTCTTATCCCTGACCACCAAAACTGTTTCCTCAAATCCTAGTACCTCTTCGTAGCACCGGGATGGATACTCAATATACTTCGATGTCCTTCCTCAAGAATACTCTTTTTCAACTCAACAATATCTGGAACACAAACTCTATCACGACATCTCGTGATACCATTTTTATTAATTCAAAAATCAGCTCTTCGACTTTGATCCATCAAATTCAACCGATCTACCAACTCAAATTAGATTTCTGACCTTCTCGAATCTCATCAAGAATACCACTAAGGTTCAACATACCAAGCTTAACTCCATAAGAAGTCTCTTCACAAACCAAACTCATATCACGAAATTGCTCAATCAGTTCTAACTCTTTTACCATCATCATCGGTATATGCGAAGATTTCCTACTCAAAGCATCAGCTACCACGCTTGCTTTATCCGAATGGTAATTCAAATCAAAACAATAATCCTTCAAAATTCCTAATCATCTCCTCTGCCTCGCATTCAATTCTTTCTGATCAAAGAAATACTTCAAACTCTTATGATCACTAAACATCTCAAATCTCGAACCAAACAAATAATGCCTCCAAAGCTTCGACACAAACACAACAACAACCAACTCTAAATCATGTGTCAGATAATTCCTCTTATGCACTTTAAGTTGCCTTAAAGCATAAGTTAAAACTTGCCGATGTTGCATTAGCACACCTCCCTATCCCATCAACGAAGCATCACAATATACAACAATGATTCTGTCGAATTCGGAAAAATCAAAACATGAGTTGCTGTCAGCCTTCTCAAAAGCTCTTGAAACCTTCTTCACACTTTACATCCAAAACAAAAGCTTGAACCTTTCTAGTGATACAAAAAAATTTCAAAATTTTCTCATAATCATAAAATTACAACAATGCTAAGGTATAATGATACAAGTCTCTGGTAACAACATCATTTGATAGTTTTTAACGGTATCAAAATATTTATTTTATTGTATACTTAAAGATATATTTTATCATTTCATTATTTTCATATTTTTTAATGCTCAATATTTATATATATTTTAGTTTTTTAATTTATAGTCAATTAATTAATTTATTTATTTTTATAAAAATCACTTTGTTAATTAAAATTTTAATATTAAACATAATTCAGACCGACTCGAATAATCAAAATTCGTAAAGGGTTAGACTTGGACAATTAAATTATAATCCATTTAAACTCTGAGTTTTTTGCTCCAACCCGACAAAGATCCGAATCCGTTACGAGCCGACTTGAAGTGGATTGAGTAATCCGTATTATCAACTCTAATTCAACTTATTTCTATTTTTGAAAATAAATTTTTTGATCTATTTAATTATAGTTGATGGATAACTTTACCAATTGGATCTGGTGTCAATTTAAAAAATATAGCTTTCAACTTTATAGTTTTAACAAGTACACAAGTATAGTAATTGTCAACAACACAAAAATAGTACTACTACGACACTAGTTACTATCAAGCTTCTGACATGAATATTCACGAGTAACTGATGAGCACAACCTTTTCACACTCGTTTTCATAGTGTCAGTATGTTCTTTTACTGGCTGTGAAAACTGAAACAACATAGATTAACAACAAAAAGTTCCAATGAGTTTTCATGAAAGAATCCAAATGGATGTATAAATGAAATAAATTGACATTGATCTCAATGAAAATGACAGCTTGTAAGTATAAAAAATACCATATTATAAATAGTATATTAAATAACACCTACTATTAAATAGTATTGGTTTCTTGATAGATATATGTATATATAATACCCTATAGCTACATTAAGAATAATGTCCCTCACATACAAAATTTTAGTCCTATTAACATCATACACCTAAAATTTGTCACTGCTCATTCTTACACAATAATAGTTACTGATTGTGATTGAAAACTTATTTTGACAAAGTGAGAAAAAAATTCTCAATTTTTAATATGTGTCTTTCCATGTAAATCATGAGATTACCTCAAACAACCTTCAAAGGGTTTATATTAATTAATTAAATAGATAAATGAGTTAAGTAAGTTATCCTTTGGGTGTGGTCAAAAATTAATTAAAGAGATAAGATTTTGAAATTAAGGGTATTTTAGGATAAGGAAACAAGAGAGGGAGAATAATTAAGTGGAAATATCAATAATTTAAACAAATTGATGACCCACAAAGTTTTAATTTTATTGATCATTATGCTTTGCTGATGTCTGCAAAGTATACTTGTGATGCATGAGAGCCAAAATGGGACCATTTATTAAGGGGGTCATGAGTCATGATTCATATACACATCATACATGCACTTGATTGGGACCCTTTGCTTTTGTCAAAACACTCTTTTTCTTTTCTCTTTTTTCAAATTATACTTTTTACCTCATAAATTATAGGGTGAATACTCAATATTTCTAATTATTACTCTATGTCTATACAAGGCATCAATAAAAGGAATTACTAAAATATTTTTAAATTGAATTTTTTTTAATTTATAAATATTAATAATGTTTTAATACATCAATATAAATAATGATGATATTAAGAATTTAACCGTAAATCAGCAATTAACACTCATATAGTTCAACAAATACATAATAATTAATTAGATTTAATTACAATTTTGATCTTTGTATTTTGTCTAATTCACGAAATTAATCTTTTTATTTTCAAATCAAATAATTTTAATCCTTTTTTACATATTTATATTTAAAATTAACGATGTGTTTATCTTGCGAAACATTGTAAATAAATAATTTTAAAAAATAATAACAGACATTTTATCAATTTGTAATGTAAAAGAGTGATTGAAGGACTAAACTGTTTGATTTTAAAATAGGAGTAATAATTTCATGAATTAAATTAATTTAGTTGGCAAATCAAATCAATTAAAATTTAAAAAGTTCTGTTGTTAGTCAAAAAATTAGTTAAATTAAAATGAAAAATAAATAAAACTCAATGTTTTATTATAATTATATGTTCACAAACTTTTTATTTTAAATTTTTTATTTTTTCTAAAAATTAAAAATAATTATGTGACATATTTTAAATTCTGCGGCATACAATGATTATGTAGATTAAAAAAATAATTATAAAATTATAAGAGAATCAGCTAAAAAAATTTAGTTACAACCTATAATATATTATTTTTGTATAATAAAAAATTAAAATATAATTTAATTAAAATATATTTTTTTTACATTATTAATGAATTATAACCGTTACATTTTTATAAATATTTAACATTTTCTTTAATCACATATAAAATATAACTTATAATAATTATGATGTATAGATCATAAAATATTTTATTTAATAATGCATGATAATTATTCTCTTAAAGAAATTAAGAAAATAAGAGATAATGATTAGAATGAAATAAATATAAGTAGAAAAATGTGAAGGAAATATAATTTGAGCTATGAAAGCATTAAAGTTGGTGTTTTGGTGGTTGGTTCTGTATATCTTAGCAATTTAATTGCTTTATCTTCAAACTGTGGCATCCAACCACAAAAAATTCCCAAATAAGTTAATAAGAAAAAACTAAATATTAAAAATAAGAAAACGACAAAAAGATATTTAATGGAGAATTGAGCAATAAGATCCCTCCACCCGTTTTCTTGTCCATCATCATCCTCCTTTTTCATTTTTTCTTTCTTTTCCAATTTCTCATTAATTAAAATAATAATTAATTAATTATTTTATTAAGCATTGTAGAAGGAGACGTTTCCTCGTTTTTCATCTGTTTGTATCTTCTGACACACCTTGATTGCTTTTTCATTATATAGATTTCTCACTCACAAAACCCTCTCCCTCTCTCTCTCTCTCTTAAAAGTTCTCTCTGTTACTCATCAAAGGTTTCTTTGCTTTTCTTTTCTTTGTTTATGCTTAACTTGCTTCAAATGATTTGAAAAGAACATGGTCAAATCAATATATAACTTGTTCTTCTGATCTATTCAAAGGTACTATACTACTATAGGTGAATATAAAAGATGTGTATCTTTTTTACAACTCTTTCCTTTTTCAGTTTATGCTGAAATTGCAGAGATTTGTGTCTGACAAAGATGTTTATAGTTAGATAGATTTCATATTCATGTTCATGTTTATATGTTCATGTTCACATGTGATTTTTTATTTTATATGTTTTTTTTTTCTTTTCAATTTTGGTGGTTGAGAGTATAACATATTACTGTGCGTGAGCGTGTGCGCTTTGTCTATCTTTTTTCTCTCTTCTTCTCATGTTTGTCCAAAATCTGTTCCTCATAGGTTCATTTTGGGTTATTCTTATTCATATTCTTCTTTTCTTTCCAGTTTTCAAGTTTTCAAGAATATGAACCACCACATGTGTTCTTCAATATCATTCACACCAGGTATATTACATATTTAATACTACTATACTATACCTATATCTATTCTCTCATCTTCTACTTGAAACCATGCACAAAAATAGAAACTAAATATGAATCTTTCAAACTTGATTTACAGATTCATCGCTTCATTGTTTGTTTCAGAATTATTAATCTACATCGAGTTCATGGGTTGATCTACAAAGGTACGGTGTTGGGAGTGTTGCAAGTGTTGTAAACTCCGAAATAGTAATTTGATTCATAGTGATGAAAAAAAAGTTGAATACAATTGCATGTGTTTTTCAAGTACTTGTTTTTTTTTTTTTTAATGTTTGTGTTGGAACATGTGGTTGTGTTGTGTTGGATGTGAATATGAAAGGTTGTTATTGTAACTAATAACGTACTTGTGTTTTTTTTTTGATTTCAGTGAAGTAACAGATAACAGCGATATATTTAAACTCAAAAAATCAATGGCAACGTACTATCATGGTAATTCTGAAATTCAATCTGGTGGCGGTGGCGGCGGTGCCGACGGACTTCAAACACTTGTTCTCATGAATCCAGGTTATATACAATACTCAGACACGACACAGCAACCACAGGCTCAATCTCAACCACCTTCTCACGCCGCGGCATCCGGTAACTATGTTTTTCTCAACTCGACTGCCGCTGAAAACAACTCCTTCTCACCTCACGCGCCGCCTTCCAACACACAACAATTTGTCGGCATCCCACTCAACCACCAGCACCAACATCAAATCCACGCCCACCACGAGGTTGTCCCTTCGTTGCATGGATTCCTTCCGCACATGCAGTACAATCAGTGGAACACAATTGACCCTTCCACGGCGGCGCGTGAAACACCACGCGCTCAGCAAGGATTGTCTTTGAGCCTATCTTCCCAGCCGGCACGGTTTATGTCTTTTCGAGAAGGTCAGGCGGGGGGTATTTCCGGTGGCGGATCGCCGTCTCCGGCTTCTGGTATTACTAATAACGGAAACTCCGGGATTCAGGTTCTGAGTTCGAAATATTTAAGGGCGGCGCATGAGCTTTTAGAAGAGGTTGTGAATGTGAATAGTGGTGTTGAATTGGGGAAGAAGAACAAGATGAATATCGGAGAATCGTCAGGTGTTGGTAGTGGAGGAGATGGTTCAATTATCGGCGGCGGTGAGGGAAGTGGCGGGAAGCGTAGCTCTGAGCTATCAACGGCGGAGAGACAAGAAATACAAATGAAGAAAGCTAAGCTAATTACAATGCTTGATGAGGTATTAATTAATTTCTTCATTACACTAATTAAGTGATTAATCCTAGATGCTAATCTACACTTTAAATAGTACTATAGCAATAAATGACATGAATGAAAATGAAATTTTGTATGAATGAAAGGTTCTCAAACATAGTGAATTTTAGTCAATAATAGTTGGTGGTGCAATCATTGCTCTTTACTATGGTTATTTATCATCTTTCAACCTTGAAATATATATAATTTATCCACAGTTTTGAATTGCACTAACCATTGTCTTAAATCAGCTCAGTTGATAGTTCTGCTCAGTTGATAGTTCTGCAGTGAAAAATCATATTATTGATATAAAATAACTATCTATTTATTGGTTGAAGGTGGAGCAAAGATACAGACAGTACCACCATCAGATGGAGGTTGTGGTTTCGTCCTTCGAGCAAGCAGCCGGAATCGGTTCAGCCCGAGCCTACACTGCCCTCGCATTGCAAACAATTTCGAAGCAATTTCGGTGTTTGAAAGATGCAATAACAGGACAAGTTAGAGGTATAAATAAGAGCTTGGGAGAAGAGGATTGTTTTGGAGGTAAAATAGAAGGTTCAAGGCTGAAATATGTTGATCATCAATTGCGTCAACAACGTGCTTTACAACAGTTGGGAATGATCCAGCATAATGCTTGGAGACCCCAAAGAGGATTGCCTGAAAGATCTGTTTCTGTTCTTCGTGCTTGGCTCTTTGAACATTTCCTTCACCCGTAAGCACACTTTTCTAATTCTAACTCTTACTAGTACTTCAAAAACTCGGTTATATATTGCTAAAAGTAGTGTTATTTTTACGAACATCTCAAATTTTTGGAGTCTTATATATGTCAGTCGAAGTTTATTTAAACATAATTTATCTTGAACAATATTTTTTGAGACTGTATGTAACCACAGTTTTACGGTGACATATTTGAAACTTTTAAATTACCCACTTTATACGCCTTCAAAGATGATCATATTTACGAGACAACGCGATTAACCATGTACAATCGAGTAGTTTGAGCCAGATCTAAATATGGACTCAAAAGAGTCCACCCCCCATTTGTAATCCGTCCAATAGAACATAGCCAAGCTAGGCCAACTAATCGATCAAGTTGATCCGGCCAGCCTAGAACCAACATGAAAGAGTTATTCAAATTAGGGACGAGTGACAATGCATCTACGATCGAATTAGACACATCATGACTTAGAATCTAACAATTAAGTCAGATTGCTAGATACCATTAAGATCCATCAAAAGGAGGTGATCCTCTTAAATGATCTTTATGGTACTTAAATATTGTCATAGATGAAAAGACAAATATTTTTTAGATGTGATCTACACTCGAAAAGATATTTAGGTCTCTGACTAACTCAACACTGGTAAAGTTATCAATAAATGTACCCAGCGGTTTGTGAATAGCTAATAAGTTGCAACATCCATCTTATATTTGTTAATCATCCTTTAATAATTAATACTGATATTACTGAAATTTGTTTCAGTTATCCCAAGGACTCAGACAAGCACATGCTTGCAAAACAAACAGGACTTACTAGGAGTCAGGTAACCAATACTAGTTCTCAACATGAACAATTTGTTTCTTCTTACTTTTGTCATATTCAAAATGTTACTAAAATATGATTTGAATTGTAACAGGTTTCGAATTGGTTTATAAATGCTCGAGTTCGACTTTGGAAGCCAATGGTGGAAGAAATGTACTTGGAAGAAATGAAAGAGAATGAACTAAATGCATCAGATGATAAATCAAGCAAGAGCAATGAAGATTTTTCAATGAAAATAACACCCTCTCAAGAGAAAGCTCTTATTACCTCTGAAACAGAACCTAGAGGTTATAATTCAACACAAGACATTTCAAAGAACCAAGAAACTCAAATAATTTCTGTTTCTAGACCACAAACATCATCACTTGTTGGAAATGTTCGGAACAATTCAGGTTTCAGTTTCATAGGATCGTCGGAACTAGAAGGTATACCACAAACAAGTCCTAAGAAACCGAGGAATCACGAACTCATGCACACTCCTAATAGTTTCATTGATGTGAAACACAACGAGGCAAGTAATGAGCTGAAATTTGGTGATGAGAGACAAAGTAGAGACGGTTACTCTTTCATGGGAAACCAAACAAATTTCATGGGTGGATTTGGACAGTACCCGATTGGCGATATTGGTAGGTTTGATTCAGAACAATTCACACCAAGGTTTTCAAGTAACGGTGTTTCGCTCACTCTTGGTCTTGATTCAATACAAGGAAATCATCAAACATTTTTACCAAACCAAAATATTCAACTAGGAAGAAACATTGATATAAGTGAAACAAATGAGTTTGGTTCCATAAACACTTCTTCTCCTCAATATGAGAGTATCAACATGCAAAATCCAAAAAGGTTTGCTGCACAATTGTTGCCTGATTTTGTGGCATAAATAAGACATTAAAGGGTGAGCAATGTGGTTGCTGAAATTTCTTTCTTCTTATTGTCACTCTCTCATGAAAGGGAGTATTTGAAAATTTGTAGTGTAAAGAGAAAGAAAGGATTTTACTTTAGTATAGGTTTATACTCTGCATAGAACCATTTGAATTCTTAGATATATAGCTTAGGATTTGATGGTATATGGTTGAGGTTGTATATTATTTTTGTAAGTTCTATAGGTGGGATGAGATAGATGGGTTGGTGTCATAAATTTTAATTTGGTATACATACCAATATATATTTGATTGGGAATATATTGTTTTGATATTGTGCGATATCTTCTGTTGAATAAACAAGAATCAAATTGCCATTTACATTTTTAAGAACTCTGAGTATAAGGTTGTAGCTTGTAATTATACAAACTATGACTCTTGTAATTATACAAACTATGAGTCTATGACGGTTCAAAGTTTAACATAAAATTATTCTCAGTCCATATAGAGTTTTAAAATTATTTCTCAGTCCATATAGAGTTTTGTTGTATCTTCATTTGAATCAATGCTAGTAAACGGTAGGATTAGTCTATATAGAGTTTTGCTCGATCTTCATTTGAATCAAAGCAAGTAAATGGTAGGATTAGTCGGTCCTTAGGCTACATATCTGGAATACTCTCAATGCATGTTGTGGGACGAAGAAATTCTTCGACTTATAGCAATCAAATTACCACTTACAAATGAATGAGTTACACGCTTTCATACCTACATAGAGCTCCTAATGTTTTTGTACCAGAAACTCCTTATTGATATCAAAACTCTTTTTTCTGCTATGCACAGTAGCAATTTGTAACAGAAATGTCTCATGTCATGCCAGCTACATAAATTCTCTTGCTCTTGCAGGTTATATTGTGACAAAACTTTTAACTTCAATCTTCTTGGCAACTCAAAAAGGTCGCATCCTTAGGATCAAGGAAAATGTTCTTTGATAAGTAGTTTCAACTTTCTCCATTTCTGTCAAAAGTAAAGATCAAATTGTCTTTTTATTATACAATAAACAAACACCATAGGACAATATACTGTTTATTATGTTGTGATGGGCGCCGGTTGGTAAACCATGCAACACTCCCCGACTCGAGCTACATGAAATTCAAACAGATCAGGCAAAATCATTCATTTAGTATTATTCGGCTATGCACTATTTTGTTTACTCAGGAATCAATTCATTTCAAAAATACATTCTCTACATTTCACAGTTAGAACTATAATGTTTTACATATTCTGCAAAGGAATTTACATTGATATAATGTGAATGGAGATGGAGACATTTTCAACATAGATGCCTCCTACAAAAAATATTCCATTCACAGGCAAAAAAGAGATGTTCTCTTCTGAATGCCTTGACTAGGCAGGAATTTTAGATTAGTACTCTAATCTCGAGGAACAGAATTCTCAGGAACTCGTCAAACTGAGTGTGTCATGACATGATCATCCTCTGGCAACGACAGTCTTCTCCTAGTAGCCTTGGACCTATAACACCATACCTCGAATGCCTCGGTCAGGTCTGGATACCGGATATGTTCATTTTCCAACCATTCAGTTAAAAGCCCTGCCTGATCCCCTGATGGCAATGCAAGAATTATAGAGACAAAACTAGATTCCATGGATTGCCACATTTCACCATCCATTTTAGGCAACACGGCATTCTCAGAATTCATCATAGCAGAATCAATCATTGGTTTCGTAGCCCTCACAAATGGAAGCCACAGTTTCAAAACCTGAAGACGATTTGCAGTTGGCAGTATAACAGTACCATAAGCAATTGCTTCTAAAACTTTTGAAGTTACCTCAACGGCTCGCAACTTTAACTCAACGACTCCAGTTGTAGAACTTTCTTGTTTGAGTACTCTGACAATCTTTTCTGATGCATCAAACCAACACTCAACAAAATCTCTCATTATTTCCAACTTACTCAATATCTGACAAACCCATGACAAATCAGTCAAATAGGATTGAAACAACAAGACGTTCCCTGCTTCAGAAAGTGATTCTGTTGAACCACAGAACAAATGTATCAATGAGTTGTTAAACTGGGAAAATAGTCTTTTCACACATTCTTTTACCTCAAGTTTTATCTTGTCATCAGGTATCAACAAAGGGGCATCATCATCCTCAGTTAGCATGTACTCAAGTTGCTCTTGCGCTGATGCTTTCAGATCACTCATCGCCGATGAAGGGGACGACGTAACAAAGCGTAAGGCCGAAAGAAAGATGTTCCTGATAGCTACCTCGTTAACTGGTTGAAGCCTAGCTAGGATAGGCTCAGCTTGCAATCCCATCCTCGGTACAATCTTCAATATCTCCTCCTCTTCACTCTCCTCCCATGGCATTGCTTCCAAGTAACTCACACACGCAGCAACAATTTTCGGGCAACCAAGCTCAACAGCCACTTGCAAAATCCCAAGAGTATTTCTCACACCATGCCACAAATCATCACCCGAACTATCATCATCGACAATGTACAAAAACCTAACAACATTTACATAGTAATCAAAATCCGATTCTTGGCAATTAATATCCACACAGTTGCGCGAACCTAGTATCTGACAAGTCGGCCAATTCTCAGAAAGCCGGTCAGCAAAATACTTGCAATTCTTAACAAGAATCGCCGAGTGACAATACATCCATTCATCTCGACCTTCTTGCGTCCGTAGCCTCACCACAATATCGCTAGTCGATTGATCACCAATTACAAACACAATCTTCTCTTCTTTATCCTTAATCAAAGAAAATAACAACCTAATTACTAATTACTAATTACAAATAAGATAAGAATCTTGAACCATTGTACTGTTGAACACATGGTTTATGGCTACATTTCAATTCAACAGTTACACTTGAAATTGACATGATTGAAGAAAGGTGGGAAAGAAAACTTACAGTGGGTTCCATTGAAATGAAGAAGACTATGAAGCAAGATTGGTTGAAGATGTCATAGTAGCTGAAATTATAGAAAAAAAAGGATTAGAGTTATGAAAGATAGAGGGATTGGATCTTGAAAGTGTGAAATGGAGTTAAACCCTAAGATGATTAGAGGAAATCAGCGGGTGCGGTTGGGAACGATGACGGAGAGAGATCTTTGGAGGATTTTGGGTTGCTCTGTTGCTTGCGTACTTCTGGTTCTTTACCATATATCCTTGTTGTAACCCATTTGCTACTTTATTTTTGTGTATTGTTGTTGTTGCTATTATATGCCAACTTGCCATAGATAATCTTATATATAAACCTAAATAAATCTAAAATCCGATCGATTAAATCAACTAGTTGTGCATAGACATGATTTTTAACTTGCGATATCCTATTCATTCATTTTAAAGAGTCAAGTCTAGTCTATAGACTACTTGATCAAAAATCAATCTAAAATCTTATATAATCTATAATTATCCTAAAAAAAATTATGTAGTACACCCTAAAATTTTTTTACTTTACTATTATGTAACGAAGGAGTTTTCAAATTTTTTATTAAAAAAATCAATATTTTTCGATACGACAAGTTAATTTATCTTAAGATTCTTTATTTATTTTTAGAATAAGAATCAAACTTTCTTCTATTTAGAGATGTCAACAGGGTAAGAAATGTGCAGAAAGTGCTTCTTCGCTCCCCGCCCCGCTCCTCAATATTGAAATTTTCTGACACATGCAATACATGATGTGGAATCTGATGTTCCACCATTAGGGTACAATGTTATGACAGATGTTGTAACATTTGCAGACTAATAGAACAACTTATCCAACCATTTAACTTGTGCAGAATTTTAAATGCAGAAAGATAAATAACATAAAGAATTGTTGACCCAGTTCAATATACAACAACACCTACGTTTGAGGGTTACCAAGTCAGGAAGAAAATCCACTATTAGTAGTATCAATTTAGAGTTAAACTCTCTCGTTTACAACCTCTCACTTAATCCCTACTCAGTGCATCTTCTACCTAGGAACTCCTAGATATGAGAAATCACCATCTCACTTCCCACAATCACCTCAGTGATAAACCAACACTCCCAGTCCCAGGGAATGCCACGAGAAACCAAAAAGAAAGATGTATCATCTTTCTTTCAAGAACAACACTGGGTCAAGACTCTTGACCAAAAACAATACTCGGTTTTCCTTAAAAGCTTCAACCAAGAACAATATACAACTTAAATATATCTACCATGATGCATCAAACGATACAAAAGGTGATTTACAAAGTCATACACAAGAGACTCTCAAAACCTAAGTTTCTGAAAACTTCCCCTAGTTTTTTACAATAGTGAAAGCCATTGTTTGCATTAGGTTAGAATTCCCTTTTAAATACATCTCTACAGTCTATGGGCTTTAAAATATGCGTCCTGAAGTTTCTTGATCCACAAACTGAGTGATGCACCAAAATTTCCTTAAATCTTGGAATAAAAGATACAAAGTTCCCTAAATCGTCTCAAGGCCCAATTTAGTAACATCTGCACCATTGGAGATACAAAACCTGTTCCAAATACAATCTTCTTGACTCTTAAAATATTTGAGATAATTCCAAAAGGAATCTTCACAAAATCAAAACAAATCGTGTCAAGAATTAAAACAGACAGAACATATGTTATGGTATGACATGTTCCAACATCTGTCAGCACATCTTCTCTCAAGGTGAGTTGAGGAGCATGTTACAACATCACACACAACTTCCTTTTGTAAACTATGCTTTAGCAAAATTATTGTCAATCCTTAAACCAGGGAACTTACAATCTCCCCCTTTGGCAAATTTTGCCTAAAATACCTTTTGCACAATAAGCCCTGGAGAGAGGAATAAAGTCGCACAAAAAAACACACAACACCAGTTGCATTACATGTAATCATTGAAACTGTGTACATGAGGAAGATGATAACCTACATCTTCAAGAATATGTTTGTTACTCCCCCTAAACCACAGAACCAATTCTTGTCACTGAGGAATAAATCTCCCTCTCAAAACGGAAGAAGAAAGCTTTCTGAAGCCCAAGAACATCAACCTGAACACAGTCTTGAATTATCATAATTCAAGATATTAGAAACACATATGGCAGAAACTAAAACATTAGAAACACATATGGCAGAAATAGCACACGTAATGTAGAATACAAAACACAACAAAACACACAACTCAAGGTCCAGACAGGATGTTAAAAACATCTTGTAAGACATTCTGCAAACAACTACAACAAAAGTAGCAGCAGACACCTGAGACATGACAGACACCAAAGTAACCCCAAAATTGTTGCAAAAAGACTCTACCACGGGACTGGACTCTTTTCTCCCCCTTTTTATCCAAAAATTGACAAAACTATCCCAAAATAAAACACCAAAAACAAGAAAAAGAACACCACATTAACCTAACAAAAATTACTCACCCAAAGAGGCAAATGCTAAAAACAAAAAACTCAGTGGAAACACAAGACCCAAGCAACACGAACATACACAAACTAACCAAGAATTCCTCCAGTGAACTCGACTTGGTCTTCATAAGCATCTTTAGAAGATTTACTCATGTTGAAATGCATATAGAAGAAAAGGTGAGGTAGAAGGTCTTTAAATACAAGGAGTGTTGGAGTGTTACCTAGATTGTAACAAACCTGGTTAGTAACGATAGACCAGTCAAGGAGAGCGTTTTTGGAAAAGAATAAAATCACCCTCAGTAACCGTGCACAACTCAGTCTTCTCACTTTTCAAGGTTTGACCCTCACAAATTCACTGACAGTTCCTATGTCATTTAAGATGTTTTCCTTGAAGACATAAGCACACATTTTTCATGCCTTCTAAGCTATAACTTACAAAGCAATAATAACTAGGGAAAAAAACTTGAAATGCCGAAGGCCACTTGTCAAATCTGGTTGATCCACCTAGTCATAATACAATGTCCTGTCATCAGTCTTGACATTGTATACTCCTACTCATCTACTTAAGTTGGAGCACCAACTTCCTCATCATCAAACTTAGACTAAAATCTACCAAGTAATCTGTCTGACCCAGGCCACAAAAATCTTTCAAAGAAGAACCCTCCTAAGAACCAATCAGACATACACAACACTCTACACTAAACTCCAAGCTTACTTCTTTCACACAGACTTAGTTGAAAAATTGATCGTGATGTCAAGACATAATGTCTGACATCTCACCTCCATCCACAAACCTCTCTTTGAGCCTTACAATTATTCTGTAGAGAAAAATAAATTCTTCCAGAAAAAATTCATCATTGTTTCTTAGGCCATTCCTAAGAGGTATGAACAATCCTTGTTCAAAATACCAGCCTCACAAAGCTAGAACATCCAGAACCACATACAGGTACACAACTCCCCATGCCACACATAATCAACACTCCCCCCGTAAGAAGAAATCCCAAACACATGAAGAATCACTTGATCATTTTCATGTACAATTAGTAGCTTCACACTCTTTATTCTATAACACACTCCTCCTGAGGACATACACTCACTACAGAGAAGAAACAACTGGATTCTCTCAGACATAAACAACTTTGTTCCTTGAGGATAACTCCAAGCAAACCTGTACTATTTCAACTCTCACATCAGAGGCATATGCACATCGAAATAAAAACCTCACAAAACACCTTAGAGACACACAAGTTCTCTTAACTCCTTAGTTTAGGAAAAATGTAATGTACACTTGGATATACATCATGCACACACTTCTCAACAAAATAAGAGAACTTCCCCAACCTTCTTTCTTCACAAGATACAAACTTAGCACAACCTCCTTCTGAGGTACATGTATCAGAAAAAACCACCTTTTTACATAAGGATTAGGATATTTGGTCTAACAACCTCTTTCTGAACATCACGACATGAGCTAGCACAAGTGGTTAATCATGACAGATAGTCATGACATACATTCACATCACAATCTACAACAGTCTTTGGCTAATAGCTTTACTCCTTACTACACCATGAATATATAATTCACTTTTGATCCAAATGGTGAGTAACAGACCCCACACTATGAACTCCAAATTATCTCCCATGGATAAACAATTTTCCTAACTGGAGAGATAATCAACTGAGATGATGTTTCAACATCAGTTAAGACATCAGTCTCAATCATAGGAACCTTCTACTTTGGTTCTATAGTCATCATCCAAAGGAGAAACTATTTGCATTGTAATCCATACACTTCCCTTTGCAAGGAACACGTGAGGATCATAATAGGTCACAGTTGTAGCAGATCAAAGACCATCATAAAATGCAGAATACCACAGAGAGAAATAGACTCTCACAAGCTTCATGAAGCTACAACCCAGAAGCATAATATTCAAACATCCTGTCTGGCATTACAAAGTTAACAACCATCCTTAAGCATCCAAAGAGGATATTCCCTCTAAAACATACTAGTATAACTGACAATAAACACCAAGGTATAGACTAAGCATCATACCATAAACAAACTTCTCAGCACAAAATTGTATTACCTCTGTCCTACAAGGCTCCATATTGTACAAACCACAAAAAAGACACCATAAGATGAGGTACATCAGCAGTTGCAAAGGCTAATGTTCCAACATGTGGTGTCTCCATAATCAGTGGCCACAAACATGAACACGTAGTTCCTGGAAGCACCTACAAGAAATAGTTTTATTTGATACATCTTCCTCTATAAGTGGCCAATCAGAAATCCTTACACAAGAACCTTGACTATGTGGGAACAACATCAAGACTAGAACCTCCATATCAAAGACTCCCTTTACTCCAGATAGGTATAGATTGAGAAATCAAAAACCTAAAGAGATCACCTTTTAATAAGAAGAGACACCATCATTATTCATTAGTCATAACCATCCTTGAAAAGCTCCTTCATCACAACAGATCAAATGTTCCATATTCTCATAGACTTGATTATGAAATCAAGTTTGAAAGGTACCAACTACAGACTTCATCCACAAACTCTCCTTTCTGAAGCCCAAGAACATCAACCTTAACACAGTCTTGAATTATCATAATTCAAGATATTAGAAACACATATGGCAGAAACTAAAACATTAGAAACACATATGACAGAAATAGCACATGTAATGTAGAATACTAGACACAACAAAACACACAACTCAAGGTCCAGACAGGATGTTAAAAATATCTTGTAAGACATTCTGCAAACAACTACAACAAAAGTAGCAGCAGACACCTGAGACATGACAGACACCAAAGTAACCCCAAAATTGTTGCAAAAAGACTCTACCATGGGACTGTACTCTTTTCTCCCCCTTTTTAGCCAAAAATTGACAAAACTAACCCAAAATAAAACACCAAAAACAAGAAAAAGAACACCACACTAACCTAACAAAAATTACTCACCCAAAGAGGCAAATGCTAAAAACAAAAAACTCAGTGGAAACACAAGACCCAAGCAACACGAACATACACAAACTAACCAAGAATTCCTCCAGTGAACTCGACTTGGTCTTCATAAGCATCTTTAGAAGATTTACTCATGTTGAAATGCATATAGAAGAAAAGGTGAGGTAGAAGGTCTTTAAATACAAGGAGTGTTAGAGTGTTACCTAGATTGTAACGAACCTGATTAGTAACGATAGACCAGTCAAGGAGAGCGTTTTTGGAAAAGAATAAAATCACCCTCAGTAACCGTGCACAACTCAGTCTTCTCACTTTTCAAGGTTTGACCCTCACAAATTCACTGACAGTTCCTATGTCATTTAAGATGTTTTCCTTGAAGACATAAGCACACATTTTTCATGCCTTCTAAGCTATAACTTACAAAGCAATAATAACTAGGAAAAAAAACTTGAAATGCCGAAGGCCACTTGTCAAATCTGGTTGATCCACCTAGTCATAATACAATGTCATGTCATCAGTCTTGACATTGTATACTCCTACTCATCTACTCAAGTTGGAGCACCAACTTCCTCATCATCAAACTTAGACTAAAATCTACCAAGTAATCTGTCTGACCCAGGCCACAAAAATCTTTCAAAGAAGAACCCTCCTAAGAACCAATCAGACATACACAACACTTTACACTAAACTCCAAGCTTACTTCTTTCACACAGACTTAGTTGAAAAATTGATCGTGATGTCAAGACATAATGTCTGACATCTCACCTCCATCCACAAACCTCTCTTTGAGCCTTACAATTATTCTGTAGAGAAAAATAAATTCTTCTAGAAAAAATTCATCATTGTTTCTTAGGCCATTCCTAAGAGGTATGAACAATCCTTGTTCAAAATACCAGCCTCACAAAGCTAGAACATCCAGAACCACATACAGGTACACAACTCCCCATGCCACACATAATCAACACTCCCCCCCTAAGAAGAAATCCCAAACACATGAAGAATCACTTGATCATTTTCATGTACAATTAGTAGCTTCACACTCTTTATTCTACAACACACTCCTCCTGAGGACATACACTCACTACAGAGAAGAAACAACTGGATTCTCTCAGACATAAACAACTTTGTTCCTTGAGGATAACTCCAAGCAAACCTGTACTATTTCAACTCTCACATCAGAGGCATATGCACATCGAAATAAAAACCTCACAAAACACCTTAGAGACACACAAGTTCTCTTAACTCGTTAGTTTAGGAAAAATGTCATGTACACTTGGATATACATCATGCACACACTTCTCAACAAAATAAGAGAACTTCCCCAACCTTCTTTCTTCACAAGATACAAACTTAGCACAACCTCCTTCTGAGGTACATGTATCAGAAAAAACCACCTCTTTACATAAGGATTAGGATATATGGTCTAACAACCTCTTTCTGAACATCACGACATGAGCTAGCACAAGTGGTTAATCATGACAGATAGTCATGACATACATTCACATCACAATCTACAACAGTCTTTGGCTAATAGCTTTACTCCTTACTACACCATGAATATATAATTCACTTCTGATCCAAATGGTGAGTAACAGACCCCACACTATGAACTCCAAATTATCTCTCATGGATAAACAATTTTCCTTACTGGAGAGATAATCAACTGAGATGATGTTTCAACATCAGTTAAGACATCAGTCTCAATCATAGGAACCTTCTACTTTGGTTCTAGAGTCATCATCCAAAGGAGAAACTATTTGCATTGTAATCCATACACTTCCCTTTGCAAGGAACACGTGAGGATCATAATAGGTCACAGTTGTAGCAGATCAAAGACCATCATAAAATGCAGAATACCACAGAGAGAAATAGACTCTCACGAGCTTCATGAAGCTACAACCCAGAAGCATAATGTTCAAACATCCTGTCTGGCATTACAAAGTTAACAACCATCCTTAAGCATCCAAAGAGGATATTCCCTCTAAAACATACTAGTATAACTGACAATAAACACCAAGGTATAGACTAAGCATCATACCATAAACAAACTTCTCAGCACAAAATTGTATTACCTCTGTCCTACAAGGCTCCATATTGTACAAACCACAAAAAAGACACCATAAAATGAGGTACATCAGCAGTTGCAAAGGCTAATGTTCCAACATGTGGTGTCTCCATAATCAGTGGCCACAAACATGAACACGTAGTTCCTTGAAGCACCTACAAGAAATAGTTTTTATTTGATACATCTTCCTCTATAAGTGGCCAATCAGAAATCCCTACACAAGAACCTTGACTATGTGGGAACAACATCAAGACTAGAACCTCCATATCAAAGACTCCCTTTACTCCAGATAGGTATAGATTGAGTAATCAAAAACCTAAAGAGATCACCTTTTAATAAGAAAAGACACCATCATTATTCATTATTGTCATAACCATCCTTGAAAAGCTCCTTCATCACAACAGACCAAATGTTCCATATTCTCATAGACTTGATTATGAAATCAAGTTTGAAAGGTACCAACTACAGACTTCATCCACAAACTATCCTTTCTGAAGCCCAAGAACATCAACCTTAACACAGTCTTGAATTATCATAATTCAAGATATTAGAAACACATATGGCAGAAACTAAAACATTAGAAACACATATGACAGAAATAGCACATGTAATGTAGAATACTAGACACAACAAAACACACAACTCAAGGTCCAGACAGGATGTTAAAAACATCTTGTAAGACATTCTGCAAACAACTACAACAAAAGTAGCAGCAAACACCTGAGACATGACAGACACCAAAGTAACCCCAAAATTGTTGCAAAAAGACTCTACCATGGGACTGTACTCTTTTCTCCCCCTTTTTAGCCAAAAATTGACAAAACTATCCCAAAATAAAACACCAAAAACAAGAAAAAGAACACCACACTAACCTAACAAAAATTACTCACCCAAAGAGGCAAATGCTAAAAACAAAAAACTCAGTGGAAACACAAGACCCAAGCAACACGAACATACACAAACTAACCAAGAATTCCTCCAGTGAACTCGACTTGGTCTTCATAAGCATCTTTAGAAGATTTACTCATGTTGAAATGCATATAGAAGAAAAGGTGAGGTAGAAGGTCTTTAAATACAAGGAGTGTTGGAGTGTTACCTAGATTGTAATGAACTTGGTTAGTAACGATAGACCAGTCAAGGAGGGCGTTTTTGGAAAAGAATAAAATCACCCTCAGTAACCGTGCACAACTCAGTCTTCTCACTTTTCAAGGTTTGACCCTCACAAATTCAATGACAGTTCCTATGTCATTTAAGATGTTTTCCTTGAAGACATTAGCACACATTTTTCATGCCTTCTAATGTATAACTTACAAAGCATTAATGACTAGGAAAAAAACTTGACATGCCGAAGGCCACTTGTCATATCTGGTTGATCCACCTAGTCATAATATAATGTCATGTCATCAGTCTTGACATTGTATACTCCTACTAATCTACTCAAGTTGGAGCACCAACTTCCTCATCATCAAACTTAGACTCTATCTACCAAGTAATCTGTCTGACCCAGGCCACAAAAATCTTTCAAAGAAGAACCCTCCTAAGAACCAATTAGACATACACAACACTCTACACTAAACTCCAAGCTTACTACTTTCACACAGACTCAGTTGAAAAATTGATCGTGATGTCAAGACATCATGTCTGACATCTAACCTCCATCCACAAACCTCTCTTTGAGCCTTACAATTATTCTGCAGAGAAAAACAAATTCTTCCAGAAAAAATTCACCATTGTTTCTTAGGCCATTCCTAAGAGGTATGAACAATCCTTGTTCAAAATACCAGCCTCACAAAGCTAGAACATCCAGAACAACATACAGGTACACAACTCCCTATGCCACACATAATCAACACTCCCCCCCCCCTAAGAAGAAATCCCAAACACATGAAGAATCACTTGATCATTTTCATGTACAATTAGTAGCTTCACACTCTTTATTCTACAACACACTCCTCCTAAGGACATACACTCACTACATAGAAGAAACAACTGGATTCTCTCAGACATAAACAACTTTGTTCCTTGAGGATAAATCCAAGCAAATCTGTACTATTTCAACTCTCACATCAGAGGCATATGCACATCGAAATAAAAACCTCATAAAACACCTTAGAGACACACAAGTTCTCTTAACTCCTTAGTTTAGGCAAAATGTCATGTACACTTGGATATACATCATGCACACACTTCTCAACAAAATAAGAGAACTTCCCCAACCTTCTTTCTTCACAAGATACAAACTTAGCACAACCTCCTTCTGAGGTACATGTATTAGAAAAAAACCACCTCTTTACATAAGGATCAGGATATTTGGTATGACAACCTCTTTCTGAACATCACGACATGAGCTAGCACAAGTGGTTAATCATGACAGATAGTCATGACATACATTCACATCACAATCTACAACAGTCTTTGGCTAATAGCTTTACTCCTTACTACACCATGAATATATAATTCACTTCTGATCCAAATGGTGAGTAACAGACCCCACACCATGAACTCCAAATTATCTCCCATGGATAAACAATTTTCCTTACTGGAGAGATAATCAACTGAGATGATGTTTCAACATCAGTTAAGACATCAGTCTCAATCATAGGAACCTTCTACTTTGGTTCTAGAGTCATCATCCAAAGGAGAAACTATTTGCATTGTAATCCATACACTTCCCTTTGCAAGGAACACGTGAGGATCATAATAGGTCACAGTTGTAGCAGATCAAAGACCATCATAAAATGCAGAATACCACAGAGAGAAATAGACTCTCACAAGCTTCATGAAGCTACAACCCAGAAGCATAATGTTCAAACATCCTGTCTGGCATTACAAAGTTAACAACCATCCTTAAGCATCCAAAGAGGATATTCCCTCTAAAACATACTAGTATAACTGACAATAAACACCAAGGTATAGACTAAGCATCATACCATAAACAAACTTCTCAGCACAAAATTGTATTACCTCTGTCCTACAAGGCTTCATATTGTACAAACCACAAAAAAGACACCATAAGATGAGGTACATCAGCAGTTGCAAAGGCTAATGTTCCAACATGTGGTGTCTCCATAATCAGTGGCCACAAACATGAACACGTAGTTCCTTGAAGCACCTACAAGAAATAGTTTTTATTTGATACATCTTCCTCTATAAGTGGCCAATCAGAAATCCCTACACAAGAACCTTGACTATGTGGGAACAACATCAAGACTAGAACCTCCAGATCAAAGACTCCCTTTACTCCAGATAGGTATAGATTGAGAAATCAAAAACCTAAAGAGATCACCTTTTAATAAGAAGAGACACCATCATTATTCATTATTGTCATAACCATCCTTGAAAAGCTCCTTCATCACAACAGACCAAATGTTCCATATTCTCATAGACTTGATTATGAAATCAAGTTTGAAAGGTACCAACTACAGACTTCATCCACAAACTATCCTTTCTGAAGCCCAAGAACATCAACCTTAACACAGTCTTGAATTATCATAATTCAAGATATTAGAAACACATATGGCAGAAACTAAAACATTAGAAACACATATGACAGAAATAGCACATGTAATGTAGAATACTAGACACAACAAAACACACAACTCAAGGTCCAGACAGGATGTTAAAAACATCTTGTAAGACATTCTGCAAACACCTACAACAAAAGTAGCAGCAGACACCTGAGACATGATAGACACCAAAGTAACCCCAAAATTGTTGCAAAAAGACTCTACCACGGGACTGTACTCTTTTCTCCCCCTTTTTAGCCAAAAATTGACAAAACTATCCCAAAATAAAACACCAAAAACAAGAAAAAGAACACCACACTAACCTAACAAAAATTACTCACCCAAAGAGGCAAATGCTAAAAACAAAAAACTCAGTGGAAACACAAGACCCAAGCAACACGAACATACACAAACTAACCAAGAATTCCTCCAGTGAACTCGACTTGGTCTTCATAAGCATCTTTAGAAGATTTACTCATGTTGAAATGCATATAGAAGAAAAGGTGAGGTAGAAGGTCTTTAAATACAAGGAGTGTTGGAGTGTTACCTATATTGTAACAAACCTGGTTAGTAACGATAGACCAGTCAAGGAGAGCGTTTTTGGAAAAGAATAAAATCACCCTCAGTAACCGTGCACAACTCAGTCTTCTCACTTTTCAAGGTTTGATCCTCACAAATTCACTGACAGTTCCTATGTCATTTAAGATGTTTTCCTTGAAGACATAAGCACACATTTTTCATGCCTTCTAAGCTATAACTTACAAAGCAATAATAACTAGGAAAAAAAACATGAAATGCCGAAGGCCACTTGTCAAATCTGGTTGATCCACCTAGTCATAATACAATGTCCTGTCATCAGTCTTGACATTGTATACTCCTACTCATCTACTCAAGTTGGAGCACCAACTTCCTCATCATCAAACTTAGACTAAAATCTACCAAGTAATCTGTCTGACCCAGGCCACAAAAATCTTTCAAAGAAGAACCCTCCTAAGAACCAATCAGACATACACAACACTCTACACTAAACTCCAAGCTTACTTCTTTCACACAGACTTAGTTGAAAAATTGATCGTGATGTCAAGACATAATGTCTGACATCTCACCTCCATCCACAAACCTCTCTTTGAGCCTTACAATTATTCTATAGAGAAAAATAAATTCTTCCAGAAAAAATTCATCATTGTTTCTTAGGCCATTCCTAAGAGGTATGAACAATCCTTGTTCAAAATACCAGCCTCACAAAGCTAGAACATCCAGAACCACATACAGGTACACAACTCCCCATGCCACACATAATCAACACTCCCCCCGTAAGAAGAAATCCCAAACACATGAAGAATCACTTGATCATTTTCATGTACAATTAGTAGCTTCACACTCTTTATTCTACAACACACTCCTCCTGAGGACATACACTCACTACAGAGAAGAAACAACTGGATTCTCTCAGACATAAACAACTTTGTTCCTTGAGGATAACTCCAAGCAAACCTGTACTATTTCAACTCTCACATCAGAGGCATATGCACATCGAAATAAAAACCTCACAAAACACCTTAGAGACACACAAGTTCTCTTAACTCCTTGTTGCACCCCAAATTTTGACCCCTTATATCCTCTTCATATCGTATGCATTTATTTATCTAACATTAACAAGTTTCAGAGTGTATTTTGTCAAGACACAGATGGAACGGGGCTCCGTACTGATTAAAATCGAAGGATTCGAGGATTGGGTAACCATCGCTTTGGGATGAATCATTCATGAAATAAGATCAAGAGTATCATATTGGGCCATGTGTGAGTTCAATTTGAAGTGCTCACCCCCAGATGGAGTGCAGCGCAGTTCAGGGTACTCGATTAGGGTTTTCGAGAAGGAAAAGTCAACCATAGTTTGACTTTGGATTTAAAGGAAGGTTCAATGATGCAACTTTGGTCCAACAAGGTTATAAGATTTAGTGAAGTCCCCTCAAAAAGTTTCAAAGTCTTGGAAGCTCCGAAACATGAACAGACAGTTCGGTAATCGCCGATCGATCGTTCGGTTGACCGGAAAGTCAACCCCCTCGAGTTTTAGGAATTGGACTTCAAGTGGTGAAGCAAAGTTGTTCCTTATGTCATAGGGGACCTACATATCAATTTTCATGATCATCGGATCAAAGACGTGAGAGTAATTGAAAAAACGGGAAATTAGGGTTTCGAAAGGGGCTAAACCCTAACTCCCTAACCGCGCACTCGATTGAAGTGGTTCAAAGCTCGTCGGAAAGCTCTTAATAAGTCCTACAAAAGTCCTATACTAGGTCACACTCAGAAAATGCATGGAATTGAAGTTATCATCAAAATCGATTCTTAGTACAAAACACTTAGTAAAATTTTGAAAATCTGGCAGCACTAAAACTTGTTTTTTGCTGACTTTGAAGGACTTTTCAACCAAGATTCACATAGATTTGGAACTTTTGGAAAACATGAATGTTGTAGAGCTACATAAGGGCTTTCCAAAATGTACAAGAACTCCCCAAGAGGAGTTAGGAGCTGAGAGTTATGAAGTGTGAAAGATGGGCCTGTGCACTAGTGTGTTAACTTGCTTAAACCCAACATAAACTTGGTTCCCAACCATACACTTCATCTCCAACCATGGATGGACATCTGATATGATAAGTTTAGAGGTTGGAATAGATAAATTCAGAAAGGAATCCAAGCAAGTACAAGATCTTGAGCAAAATCCATTACTTTAATAGAAGAAAGTACAAAAGGTACAACAAGAGAGAGAAGGTTGGGGGGGCTGCAACATGGAGGCTTGTCCTTTCTCACTATAAGGTCACTTCCTACAACTCATATAGGCTGATTTTTCTTGCATTGAGCCTTGCAACTGGTGTGAAGAGGGCTGCCACAAAGATCTTGCAAGATTTCTCAAAGAAACATCATGAAAATCTCTCCAACATTGGAAGTGACCAAGTTGTCCTCACCCTCATTCCTCCTATAAATAGGGGCATTCTCACCATCTTCAAAACACACCAGAGTTGCTTAAAAACACCAAGCATTACAGCTCTCTTTCTCTTTCTCTCTTTGCTAGTAAGTGAAGAAAAGCTTAAAAACGCCGAAAACCGGCATTTTACAACTTTCATGCCGTTTTCATTTCTAGCCTTATCAACACCCTCACAACCATCCACACATCTTCTAAATCACATATAGAAGGTGTGTAATCCCTTGAACCATCAAGAACCTCAAAAAATCAAAAAGTCAACTCTCATTCGACCATACTTTGACCAAAGATACCACAAACCACCAAATCTTGTTCTAAACATGTTCTTGAAGTTTTGATCCCCCTAACACCTCATAAACAACATTCTTCAACTGTTCAAACACTCACCAATCACTAGAAATTCACATATCCCCATTTGGCATTGAAAGTGTGTTGTGGCTTAAAGTGGAAGAAATCTCAAAGGAGTCAAAATTGGAGCAAACAATCTCTGGTTTTCTCAATTGATATAACCTGCTCCTAAAGATCTATAAAAGTTTGGTGTTTGGACCCTTGTAAGTAATAGCAAGTTTTCCTGCACCATTTGTAAACTTCAAGCAGCTTGTAGCAAGAGAAGCATGTCTTGATTCAGTGAGAGATTAGGATATCTTTGTGAACATAGCCCACGAGCAATTGAGTTAGAACACGTGCATACTCTTAAACTGGTGCAATCTGGGCTGAGTTGGCTTTTAGCATTAAGCATGCATTTCCAAGCTTCAATTAGTGTGTTCATTTGATTTCTATTATATGCATAATTTGAGGAAAAAGGTGGCACCATCTTGATCCTCATAAGATTCCAAGTAGTTTTGACTAAAATATCATCCATTTCCATAGAGTTTTGACATGGTTTGAATCCTTCACGCCTCTTGCATTTTGGTTGTTTATGTTGCCCAGGAAAGCGCATGAATCAAGCAGTATGTATTTACTGGGGTGGCTAAATACACGGATGTATCGCCACCCCAGTGGTTCCTACCTTGCCCATAAGAACGCCTTCAAGCCTTGTGTCCTGGGTTCGAGCCCCAGCGAGGCGCCTTTTTTTTTTAATTCATTTTCTTTTCTCGTTTTGACTATTTTTTCTTCTTCCACCCATTTTCCTTGCACACGCGTGTGTTAGCCTGGTGGACGAGTTGTTTGCTTATGAGGATAGGGGCGTGGGTTCAAACCCCACCCATGCCCCTTTCTTTTTACTTGCTTGATTATTTGCTTATTTATTTTATTTTCACAAAAAAAATCAATTAATCTTTCAAAGGTTCATAACTTATTTATTTTTTGATTTAATCCGTTCTTTTTACAACCTTTTCGTTATGATGTCTAATTTATTTTAATAAATTAAATTTTAATATCACCTTTTGTTTGTCTTGACAAACGCTTTGATCTCGCTTGTTAGTAGGGTCATTCCTAGGTCTTTACCATGCATTTCAATTAGATTTTTTTTTCATTACCACGTTCACTCTTATCTTGTGAGATTTATTTTCCTTTATGTCAATTAGCATATTAGGATGTCACTCTACTTTTGGTTGTAACCATATGTTTTCTCTCCGCTTTCGCGTTGTTAAGTTTATTTCATTACCTCCTAAATTACGAGGCTAAACTAATTTAACTGTGTGATATTGTTATCTAGGCATAGTTGTTACTTTCAATTGTCATTAGTTTATATGGTTGTTACCTTCATCATACTTACAATCCTTGCTAAAGCATGACTTCATCTTCGTTAAGATATGCCATTTGTAGCACTGCTTGTATTTATCAGTTGAAATCATTCATCTAACTTGAATTACTTGCTCATTATAATGTGCTTACCCCTCGTTGATTGTAATCTTTGTCTTCTATATTCCTCATACTTGAATAACTCTTTACCTCTGCCTTTGACTTTGAAAAGTCGCCTTGAACTTTAGTTAAAATCAAAACTCATAGGCCATTGGACTTTGCTTAAGTCTAAAAGACCCACCTTTACTAGGAGTGCTCCTCAACTAGAACCCTAGGATAGAGTTGTTAGCTCTATGTAAAGATCATGGATATGATCACTTACTTCCCCCTTTGAGTGTTACAACATAGACATAGAGAGTTTTGTGAAACTCTACACAAACATTATTATGTTTGTTCCCCTTTGAACCTTGATCGCAATCAAGCGTTCTTCAACCCTAGTGAGGTGAACTACGATTGCTCTGATTCTATCCTAGTTAGGATACGTAGGCAGAGGACGCGATGTCTTTGCGAGCAAACTTAGAAACAATCTTAGGTCTTCATCTATCATAATCTTCACCTTTTTTACCCAATAACCAAACCTTAGCAAATATTTAACAAACTTAGCATACAAACAAACCAAAGGTTCCTGTAGAGTACTACAGATGTTTAGGATGTGAAATACCTACCCTATGCATAACCAACCCCCGATCCCCGAATCTCTTAGCATTGTTGTAACATCGCGCAAAAGGTTCTTTCTTTCTTTAGACCTTTCCTTTGGATAAATTAAAGTCCGGTTGTAAAAGAATTAAGGTTCAAGTTAATTCAATAGCTTGATATCCGATTTTCACCGCAACAGAAATGGCGACTTCACTGGGGAATACCTACTTAACTTGAGGGTTTAGCCTATTTTGTTTGATTGTGTGCTATATTTGTAAATATTTGCTTAACATGTATATTTGTCAATATATTTGTATGTTGGATATTGGGTGCTTTGAGCGGTGAGACGGTCCTATACCCGGACTTGAGTGAAATTATGATAGGATGGTGGTATATTCAAGAAGGCTTATAGGGAGTTGATTCCCGACCAAGCTAACTTGAGAAACCACCGCTCAGTGTAGGCCCTCTTGAAAGTTTTAGTATTGTTGATCGAGTATTCGTGAAAACAATGCTACTTTCAACGAAGGAGCCTATGACACTGTGGACTTTTAGAATACATTCTACCCCACTTTGGCCTTATTAGGACGTAGTGCGATGACTATAAGGAAGTATTTCCGAAGTAGTCGATACGCGATACTACACTCAGACAAGATTCTCTTGAGAATATTATCAATTACCAAGTAATTTGGGAAGTCGTTAATATCCGAAAGATGGGTCGATGACTCTGGGAACTTTGTAGAACCCGCTCGGCAGGTACAATCAATCCGTAGCACAATTTTTGGGGATGGGTAGACCTTTGAACTCATGCTTGTCTTTAACCCTATACCTGTGTTGTGTGCATATGCATCTTGTTTATGTTTTCATATCATCATATCATCATATCATCATATGGTTTCATGGAACTCAGACTTTGTTGTTTGTAAATATCAGAGGTCGTCATGAACATTGAAAGAAAGAAAACTTTGAAATACACTTACAAGGGTTTTAACCTAGATGATTTGAGAAGATTGAGCACCTTGGTGACAGATTCAGAGGGATTTCAAAGCCGGTACGGGAAGTTGTTGTTACTCTTGAAGATAAAAATGGATAGTGGACTTCTCTCTACCCTCCTCCAGTTTTATGACCCGCTCTACCATTGCTTCACATTTCCTGATTATCAGCTAGTACCCACACTAGAAGAGTATTCGCAGTTAATTGGGTTGCCTATCCTCGGAGAATCTCCTTTTCCGATTGTAGAGAAGGACCCCAAAGAGCAGGATATCGCCAAAGCTACACGTTTGGGAGTGGATGACATAAAAAAGAATCTGATTACAAAAGGGGGAGTCTTTGGGTTAAAAGCAGAATTCTTGGTTGAGAAAGCTCAATACTATGCAGATCATCTAAGCATGGATGCATTTGAGGCTATCCTCGCCTTACTCATCTATGGTATATTCTTGTTTCCAAGCTTTGAGAATTTTGTGGACCTCAATGCCATCAAAATTTTCTTAAAGAAGAACCCTGTGCCTACCTTGTTAGCAGACGCATACCATTCTGTTCATCTGAGGAACTTCCATAATGGAGGAATGATCACTTGTTGCGCTCCTTTATTGTACAAATGGTTCACTTCACATTTACCCAAAGCCAACGCTTTTTGGGATCCAAAGAAAGGATGGTGGTCACAAAAGATCATGGCTCTTACCCATTCTGATATTGATTGGTATAATCGTGATTATGATGGGATAATGATTATTAACAATTGTGGGGAATTTAGCAACGTACCTCTTCTCAGCATTAATGGAGGGATCAGCTACAATCCGATACTTGCCCGCCGACAATTGGGATACCCTCTAAAGGACAAACCCAAAAGTGTTCAGGTAGAAAGCATCTTCTTCAAAGAAGGGGAAGACAGTCAAGGATTAAAAGAGAAAATTCTAGAAGCTTGGAAGCGTCTGCATAAAAAAGGAAAGAAAGATCTTGGAAAACTCAACTGTATTTCTTTAGAACCTTACCTCCAATGGGTTCGGAAAAGAGCTGTCACACTAAAGATGCCGTATCCCAAACAAGAACCTATGGCCTTGAAAGAAGAACGCCCGTTGGTCTTCATGTCTGAAGAAGAAAAGTTGAAGATTGCTTTGGTCAAAGCACAGCAAACTGAAGAAGCTTGGAAGCACAAGTATCAGATAGTCATCGAAGAAAATGCAGAGCTCCGGAGACAACTCCAGTCAAAAGATGAAGAAATCCTCTCTTGTAAGAAGAGGAAAGCACTAGAGGAGCCTTATGAGCCTCAGTCTAATCCATGGAAGATAATTGTGGACAGACTCATCATTGAGAAGACTCAGTTGGAAAGAAAGATCGAGAAGCTCAACCTCAGGCTGTTAGGAGAACCTTGATAGATTGCGCCAAATTGTTTAGTTAAAACCCTTGTAAGAGGAATTGATGTTTTGTAATCTGTTTTGTTTATTAATGAAATGATGATTTCCGATGTTCAAAAATCTCTGAGTTCCGTGACAACCATGTGCATTTGCATTCACACTACTTCTAATCATTCAAGGAAATTCAACTTTTTCTTTGCAGGCAACAACATGGTAAGAAGAGGCATGCTTCGAGTCCCGGATCTGAGGTTGGGTCGTCTAAGAATGCTAACCAGACTTGTTCGAAATCCTGCTGCTTTCATAGCCAAATATGGGGACCTATTGCCGTTAATAAGCGCTCCAATCAATGAGCCCATGTTGCAAGCTTTGTTGGAGTTCTATCATACAACTTACCACTGCTTTGTGTTTCCGGATTTTCAGTTACTCCCGACCCTCGAAGAGTATAATGCTTACTTGAAGATCCCATGGGCTCTTACACTCCCTTATGGAAAACCAAAGAAGAAGGACTTAGCTAAAGCCCTGCATATCAAGCTGGAAGACTTACCACCAATGAGGGCGAAAGCAGGGTGGTATGGAATGGATGTCGGGCCTCTAATGGAAATGGCCGAGTATCACTATGAAAGTCGAAACCTGGGCATTTTTGAGGCAATTTTGGCACTACTAATATATGGACTGTATCTGTTCCCAAGCAATTACGACTTCATCAGCGAGGAAGCAATACGTCTCTTCATCCTCAAAAGTCCGGTCAACACAATACTGGCTGATACTTATGTGGTCATTCACCGTTTTGCCTTGTATGATTGTGGGCGATACTCATGCTGTCTTGCACTACTCGACCGATGGTTTACTTCTCATCTGCCAAGGACCCATATCCTTTGGAGGCTTCCTACCAAAAACGCTTGGGTTTCTAAACTTGTCACTCTCAGACACCATGATATCACCTGGTACGACACTAGCATCGGCGACCAAATCATGATTTCCAGTTACGGAGATTTTCCCAATGTGCCTCTCGTTGGGATAGAAGGAGTGATCACTTATAATCCTATCCTTGCTAGGCGGCAACACGGGTATCCTACCGGGCCAGAGCCTGAACCAGAACTGTTGAGGCCCCGCTTCTGTGAGACGGGTCGCAACCAAGAACTAGAAGCTAATGCCGAATACGCTCAAAGAGATCCACACCTTATGGGCCCAACTCCGATGGAGAATGCAAGTTGCCTAACCACCAGGGGGTACCTGCTATGGTCAAGAGAAATTGCTTTAATCATGTTCTACACTCACGACTACGAGATAACCATGGAACCTGAAGTCCCCGCAACTAGGGAAGAACTGAAATACGCTTTGGTTAAAGCGCAAAGGGAAAATGAAGACCTGTGGGAGATTATCCGCCAGGATCAAGTTCATGTCGGGGTCCAAGAAGGAGAAGGGTCGTCTTGTTAGATTGGTTTTTGTTTCGTCATTTCCCTGCTTTCCCTAAAAAAGGATTGAAATCCTGCTTGTTGCATTTACTTTCATTGTAAGAAAAGTCTTGCTTTTTTAAGCAAAGACCACTCTATTGTAATAGATTCCCGGCTATCAAATGAAAAACGCTTTTTAAAGCACGTCGTCACATGTTGGTCTAACTTTTTGTTTATAAATGAAAATCTTGAGTTTCCTTGAATGGTTCATGCATCTGCATTCGCATGTCATCCTACATCAATCTTGCATTTGGGGTTCCGCAGCTCATCTTTTGTTCTTGTCCAGAGAGAGAGAAGGAGTCACGCTGAGTACTCACCGATACAACACACGGTCCCAAGCTCAAAAGAAGATGGCAGATAACGATCAAAGGTTCGACCGAATGGATAATGACATTGAAGGGATCAAAGGGGACGTCAACCAGATCTTAGAAGCCCTCAACATGATCAAAGCAAAAATGGATACACAACCTACAGTGATCTCCGAAGTTGCCACAACAGCAGCCAATGTCACGATGGCCCCTGTTACTTCAGCAGAGTTTCCCTATGGCATGTCCCGGGATTTTGTACCACCTTTCAACGGCATGCAGTCTTCAGGTCTCAATCCGTTGTTCGACTCAACAATCAGAAACCCCATTTTTACTACAGCAGGTGGTCCCACCACAGTACGACCAGTCTTCGCCAATCAACAGCCAATCTTTGATATACCCGATGGATCCGAAGCTGAGGATGAAAAACACGAAAAGTTAAGGGTAGAAATGGACATCATGGCCAAGAGGATGAGGGCCATTGAAGGAAATCATGTCTTTGGATCTGATGCCAAGGATCTATGTCTGGTATCTGGATTAGTGTTCCCTCAGAAATTCAAAATACCGATCTTCGACAAATATGAAGGGACCACTTGTCCTAAAGAGCACTTAATCATGTACTGTAGGCGGATGGCTCCGCATATTGAAAATGATAAACTATTAGTACACTGTTTCCAAGATAGTCTAAAAGGAGCTTCGGCCAAGTGGTATCTCGGTTTAGATCAAGCTAAGATTCACAGTTTCCAAGACCTCTCAGATGCTTTTATTCAACAGTACAAGTACAACATGGACCTAGCTCCAGACCGCCGTCAGCTTCTTAATATGACGCAGAAAAATACCGAAACCTTCAAAGAGTATGCGCAAAGGTGGCGCGGAACTGCAGCACAAGTAGAGCCTCCTCTTACTGAGAAGGAGTTGGCAGATTGGTTTGTGGATACAGTTCGACCCGAATTCTATGAACGTTTGATCAGCAGTGTTACAACAAATTTCTCTGATATTGTGGCGGTAGGGGTCAAGGTAGAAGCGGGCTTGAAGAGCGGAAAAGTGGATACTTCAAATGTTACTTCAAGTGCCAACACGGCAAAGAAGCCAGTCAGCTCGTTCCACAAAAAGAAAGAGGGAGAAGTGAGCGCAATCACATATGGAAAGAAAGTACAAAGCTCTCGAAGCCTCCACCAACAGTACCAACCATCATATGTAGCAGCAGTAACCCCGGTTTTTCAGCCTTCTTCGCAGCATGGTCCCCAACCTGGGGCATTCAACAATCAACACCAGTATCAGCCTGGCGGTCAGCAACAGTATCGCACCAGTAATCAACAACAAAGCCAGCAGCCGCAGGGTCAACAATCTCAGAACAGGGCCCCGAGGGCAAATTATCCAGCAAATAGGCCAAAGATACATCCTATCCCAATGAGTTACACCGACCTGTTTCCCATGCTGGTAGAAAGAGGGTTGGTCAAAACAAGAAAATTGGGTGCTCCACCTAATCCACTCCCGTTCTATTATGATGCGAGTGCTCGCTGCCCATTTCATGAGAATGCTCCAGGCCACAATCTCGAAGGTTGCTTCGCCCTTCAGCACCTAGTTCGTGAGCTTATCGAAAAGGGAACCCTATCCTTCGAGGATAATCCGCCCAATGTTAAAAGCAACCCTCTTCCCAATCATGGTGGAGTCAATGCCATTACTGAAGAAGGGGAGGGGTCAGAAGATAAGAAGGTTACCACCATTGGTGAGATCAAAGTGCCATTAGCAGACCTACACAAACGCCTCGCTCAGGCATGGTTACTCAAGACATCTCACGAAGATTGCAAAGAATGTATGCTGAATCCTGAGGGTTGTGACGCTGTGAAAAAGGATATTCGAGCTATGATTGAACAAGGAATGATAGAAATCGCTAACCGAAAAAAGGAAGAAGATGTGGCAGTCATCGAGCCTGTGTTTAACATACCAGGAGAATCCTACAAAGGAGCTGGGTCCAGAGATGGTAACAGTAACAAAAACTACAAGAATATTCGGCCAGTATTTCATGATGACGAACCCCCGAAATTCGGGAGGGGACAGACTAGGTTTGAGCCAAGAGGAGGATTCCAGCCTCGCCCAAGAACCGTGACACCAAAACAAGATTATTCATGGTGTGAAGGGATTTTCAAAGAAAAGAAACCAGTAAGTGTGGCCAATATCGCCGGTGGAAGCAAAATGACTCGGAGTGGTCGTGTCTATCAACCTCGAACATACAGCGAGGCTCCTCCACCAGCAGTTCCCGTTCAAAAGACGCCTGTTCCTCAGAAGCCTGTTCCGGAGACAACCACCGACAAAGAGCTTTTAGTTAAAAGAAAAGAAAGTCTCAAGAACGATGAAGAAGAATTCTTGAGAATCATTCGGCGAAGCGATTATAGGGTGGTGGACCAATTGAATCAGACACCCTCCAAGATCTCGGTCATGGCTTTGCTTTTAAGTTCTCCAGCACATCGCCAGGCATTACTCAAAATCCTGACACAGGCCCACGTCACTAAAGATATTACAGTGGGGCAGTTCGACTCCGTTGTAGCAAATATCACTGCCTGCAACACTTTGAGCTTTGATGATAATGACCTAACGGCTGAGAAGCGCAAGCACAATCGTGCCTTGCATGTATCAGTCAAGTGTGAAGCAGACACAATGTCCCGAGTTCTTGTGGATACTGGGTCAGCACTCAATGTAATGCCTAAAAGAACTTTGGCCAAGCTGGCATATCAAGGCGCTACCATGAGACCAACCTCTCTTATAGTCAAGGCGTTCGACGGATCCAGGAGAACCGTGATAGGAGAAGTTGATCTCCCTATTCTAATTGGACCACAAATCTTTGAAATCACCTTCCAGGTGATGGACATAAATCCGGTTTATAGCTGCTTATTGGGAAGACCCTGGATTCATACAGCTGGCGCTGTCACTTCCACGCTCCACCAAAAAATGAAGTTTGTTGTAAATGACCAGCTAGTCATTGTCCATGGAGAAGAGGACTTGATGGTAAGCAACTTGTCATCTTTCCGGTATATTGAGGCTGAGGAAGACTCTCTCGAAACAGCTTTCCAAGCACTAGAAATAGCTCACGCTGTTCTAGTAGATGAATCAGACATAACCCAAAGGCCATTATTTACCTCTGCTCAAAGTATTAAGGCAGCACTGAAAGCCGGAGTCCCACTGGGTTGGGGAGAGGTCATCGAAGTCAATGCTCGGGCCAAGAATGATCGACAGGGGTTGGGTTACAAACCAACTCCGGAAGGCGAGCCGGAAGAAAGCACCATGAGGAAGAAGTCCTTAAAAGAGATATTCACCAGCGGCGGTGTACAAGTTAACGCCATTATTTCTGAAAATGAGGACGGTAATCTGGATCATCTAATAATTAGAGGAGGAGGAGCATTGCGCAATTGGGAGGCTGTGGAAGTTCCCATCTTTTTACCTTTAGAGTAATTCATTCTGCCTGTTAGCTTTGTGTCTTTCTTTAAAAATTTCTCGGTCTTGCCCAAGACTTGTGAATTATTTTGTACTGGGCCACTTTGCAAAAATTGAAAATCATTAATGAAAAAGTGTTTTTGTTAAAACTCTTGTTATTGTTTGCACATCACTTTCACTCTTTTTGGAAAAATGGCAATCTCTTTTGGAAAATAATAAAAACCACCCTTCATCTGCATGTTTGTGTGTGAGTGCCTAATTGTTCCTAAATAAAACATGCAGAATACCCCCATCAACCACAGAATCCTATGATCATTTGGTTCCTTCTATTAGCGGTTCATTCGTCTTTCAAGCTGAAGAAGGGAACGAAGGAGAGTTAGAGGTCCCAGAAGAGCTAAAGAGAATAGCTGAGCACGAAGATGATTATATCCAGCCCCATAAAGAGCAGACGGAAGTCATTAACTTGGGGTCAGAAGAGGACAAAAGGGAAGTCAAGATCGGGGCGTCATTGAGGCCAGAAATCAAAGACAAGTTGATAATAATCCTCAGAGATTTTGTTGACATATTTGCTTGGTCCTACCAAGATATGCCAGGGTTAGATACTGACATTGTCATGCACAAACTCCCCCTGAAACCAGAATGTCCTCCGATCAAACAAAAGCTTCGCAGGTCGAGGCCAGGTATGGCACTTAAAATCCGAGATGAGGTCAAAAAGCAAATAGATGCTGGTTTTCTAGCAGTATCCAAATATCCCGAATGGGTGGCCAACATTGTACCGGTCCCGAAAAAGGATGGCAAGGTCAGGATGTGCGTTGACTACAGGGATCTAAATAAAGCAAGTCCAAAGGATGATTTCCCGTTACCACATATTGACACTTTGGTAGATAACACGGCAAGCTTTGCAGTGTTCTCGTTCATGGATGGGTTTTCGGGCTATAATCAGATAAAAATGAATCCAGAAGACATGGAAAAAACAACTTTCATCACACCATGGGGCACCTATTGTTATAAGGTAATGCCTTTTGGTTTGAAGAACGCAGGGGCAACGTATCAGAGAGCTATGGTCACACTATTTCATGATATGATGCACAAAGAAATCGAAGTGTACGTGGATGATATGATTGCAAAATCCCAAAGTGAAGAAGACCACTTGGATCATCTACTGAAGCTATTTGAAAGACTCCGAAAATATCAATTGAAACTAAATCCAGCCAAATGCTCCTTCGGAGTTCGCTCAGGCAAGCTACTTGGTTTCATCGTTAGTCAGCGAGGAATTGAGGTAGACCCTGACAAGGTTAAAGCAATCCAGGAGATGCCTGCTCCTAAAACTGAGAAACAAGTTAGGGGTTTCCTTGGACGTTTGAATTACATCTCCAGGTTCATCTCCAACCTGACTCCTACCTGCACACCGATCTTCAAGTTATTACGAAAAGATCAAACAGTGGTATGGAATGAAAACTGCCAGGCAGCATTCGATAAAATCAAGCAGTATTTGCAAGAACCTCCAGTGCTGATTCCTCCGGTACCTGGAAGGCCTTTGTTCATGTATATGACCGTATTAGAAAGTTCGATGGGCTGTGTCTTGGGCCAGACTGATGAGTCAGGGAAGAAAGAACATGCAATCTATTATCTAAGTAAGAAGTTCACTGATTGTGAGAGTCGTTACTCTCCCCTGGAAAAAGCTTGTTGTGCGTTGGCATGGGCTGCTAAACGTCTGAGGCAGTACATGATTTGCCATACTACGATGCTGATCTCCAAGATGGACCCCATCAAGTACATCTTTGAGAAACCAGCTCAGACAGGAAGATTAGCCCGATGGCATATGCTCCTATCAGAATATGATATCCAGTACGTTGCTCAGAAATCCATCAAAGGGAGCATTTTGTCAGAACACCTTGCAGAGTATCCTATGGAGGATTATCAACCGCTCAAGTTCGACTTTCCCGATGAAGATGTGATGTATATTCAGCGCACGAAACCAGAGCCTGGTCCAGAGGAAGGCCCCGAGCCAGGGTCCCGTTGGGAGATGATGTTCGATGGAGCGTCAAACAAAAATGGACATGGCATCGGAGCTGTTTTGAAAAATCCAACTGGAGGGTACACTGCGGTCACAGCCCGACTCTGTTTCTCTTGCACAAACAACATAGCGGAATATGAAGCCTGCATCCTGGGGTTGGAGGCTGCCATTGATCTCCGTATCAAAATTTTGGAAGTAATTGGTGATTCTGCTTTAGTAATATACCAACTCAAAGAGGAATGGGAAACCAGGGATGAAAAATTGATTCCTTATAAGACCCACATCCTAGAGATGGCTGAGTATTTCGATGAAATTACCTTCAAGCACGTACCAAGGGCGGAAAATCACATTGCCGATGCATTGGCCATGATGGCATCCATGTGGAAAGTCCAGTTTGTTAACGAAGCACCTCTGATTCGCATCGAAAGAAGGACAGTACCCGCATATGTCATGGCAATGGACGAAGAATTTGGGGAGAAGCCGTGGTTTTATGATATCAAGAATTTCCTTCAAAATCAAGAATACCCCGCGGACGTGTCCACAATCGACAAAAGAGCGATACGGAGGTTGTCATCTAAATTCTTCATCAGCAATGGCATCTTGTACAAGAGAAATCATGATATGGTCTTACTCCGATGTGTCGATGAAAGTGAGGCGAATCTCATAATGGCCGAAGTACACGAAGGGACCTTCGGCACCCATGCAAATGGCCACACCATGGCTAAGAAAATATTAAGGGCAGGTTACTTCTGGTTAACTTTGGAGACAGATTGCATACTCTTCGCTCGAAAGTGTCACAAATGTCAAGTTTATGCTGATAAAGTGCACGTTCCTCCACATCCTCTCAATGTGATGACGTCACCTTGGCCTTTTGCAATGTGGGGCATAGATATGATCGGGGCAATAGAGCCTAAAGCCTCTAATGGCCATCGCTTCATCCTTGTCGCAATTGATTATTTCACCAAATGGGTGGAAGCAGCGTCATATGCGAATGTGACGAAGCAGGTGGTCGCACGCTTCATTAAAAAGGAAATTGTCTGCCGATATGGTATCCCTAACCAGATCATCACTGACAACGGGTCGAATCTGAACAACAAAACAATGAAGGAACTCTGTGACGACTTTAAGATCAAACATCATAACTCGTCCCCTTACAGACCTAAGATGAATGGCGCAGTTGAAGCTGCAAACAAAAACATCAAAAAGATAATACAAAAAATGGTCGTGACTTACAAAGATTGGCATGAGATGTTACCATTTGCTTTGCACGGCTACCGGACATCAGTACGCACTTCGACAGGGGCAACTCCCTTTTCCTTAGTGTACGGGATGGATGCAGTGCTACCCATTGAAGTCAAAATACCTTCCTTGAAGATCTTGACGGAAGCAGAGTTGGATGAAGACGAGTGGATAAAAGAAAGATTTGATTCGTTGAATCTCATCGACGAAAAAAGAATGACGGCCATGTGTCACAGTCAAATCTATCAACAAAGGATGGCCCGGGCATTCAATAAGAAGGTTCGTCCCAAAGAGTATAGGGAAGGAGAGCTGGTGCTTAGAAAAATCCTACCTACACAAAAAGACATGCGTGGCAAGTGGATGCCCAACTACGACGGCCCTTTCGTTGTGAAGACTGTTTTCTCCGGAGGATCTCTGATTCTCGAAACCATGGATGGCGAATCACTCAAGTATCCCATCAACTCGGACGCAGTAAGAAAATACTACGCCTGAAAACGGAATGCATAGAAAGAGGATTTCAATGCCTCGACAAGAAAAACCCAATGTTTGAAAGATGTCGGACGCTGGGGCGGACTCCTGTGCAGAGTATTAGAAGAAAGGTCAAAACGTGTTGTTCTCGTCAGAAGCGGCAAAACAAGTGAACTAATAGTCGGAAGGACCAAATTATTATGGGATTCTGTAATCTTTTCTGTTGCCATCTTTCAAAACTTTTAAAATCCCCAAGGCTTTATCTTTTGTAAAGTTCTTGTCCATCAATAAAATCAGTTCTCTCTTTGGCCAAATCATTGTTATGATCTGCTATTTTTGTTATGCAATTTCACTTATTTGTTAATAAGAATTTTTTATTGAAAGCAAAGTGTTTTGAAAAACCTAAGCCCTGATTTAAAAAGAAAGAAGGAGAAAGCACAATTTGACAAAATGATTGAAAAGTTCCAAAGGTAATATGATGATATTACACAGTTCTTGAAGTTGTGAAAATCGCTGTTGTCTTTGACCGAGATAAATACGTCCGATAGAAATTCTAGCTAGACTTCTTCCTTGCAAGATTATGGGGGACATTACTGAGGAAAAATCGTTATCTGTATCAAAGAAGGAAGTGTCGCCTGATTTGAGGCATTTTGAAGCTCAGCGTGATAAGTTCCCTCTTTATTGGATTTTCTTTTGTCCCTCCGGGTCGTTTTGTGTCTTGCATACAGCATCATGCTAGCATACGCATTTGTTTGCATTCCCACCATTGAGGTCCTTTGGTTGTTACCTTTATCTTTGTTTTGTTGTTACAAGTCCGTTTAGAGTTGACACCCTGGGATTTCCTTATTTTTGTTCTGGGAGAGCAGTGGTGACTAGCAATGTTTGGTTTATACAAATAGGGGGTTATTACCAATTTTCACCTTCGATTGGGTTATCACTAACAAACTGTGAAAGACTAGTGGTCACTAGCACGTATTCAGAACTAACTATGTTTGGTATAGTAGTTTGGTCTTCACCAGCAAGTTTCCAAACCCGTTCGTCACTAATTCGGTTATGAGGCCAACCAATTGTCATTGGAGTCCTTTTGATTTGGTTTTCACCAATCTGTGCTAAGAAATCTAGTGGTTACTAGTATTGCCTTCTAAAACCAATGGTCACTGATACTTGAGTTGGTCGCCACCAAAATTCCCTGAAAAGCCCAATAATTATTGGCATCGCCTGGAATCCAATAGTCATTGGTACCTGTTTGATTTGGTTATTACCAGTCTTTTTGAATCTAGTAGTTACTAGTGTTACCTTCAGACCCAATTGTTATTGGTGGCTTTTGATTTGGTTATTACCAATCTTTCTAAGTCTAGTGGTCACTAGCATTGCTTGGAAAATCTAGTTTTCACTAGCCGTGTCCAGTACCAGTTGTTATTGGTATACCACTGGACTTGGTTGTCACCAGTTACCATAAGTCCAATGATTATTGGCATTGTTTAAATCAGATTGTTATCACCACTTTGGTCTGGTCGTTACCAAACTCTGTGAAAATCCAATCATTATTGGTACCCTTTGGTCCGGTTGTTACCAAACTCTGTTAAAATCCAATCGTGATGGGTACCCTTTGATTTGGTCATCACCAGTCTCCTCTAAGTCCAGTAGTCACTAGCATTGCTTGAAAGCTAATTGTTACAAGTTGATTGTTACCAACTTCCCCAACCGAAGTCCTGTGTTTTACCAATATTGTTTGGAAATGCCCAATTGTAATTGGAACTTTGATTTGGTCATCACCATATCCCTAGGAAGTTTAAGTGGTATTTAGCACTTCTTGGAAACCATTGTTGATTCGGTCGTCACCATTATCCCCAGTAAGTCTAGTGGAAACTAGCACTGTGTGAAACTGTTTGTTGTTCTAGTCATCACCAGTCTCCCCAATTGAAGCTTTTGATTTTCCAGTCGAGTCTCGGAGAACTAGTGGATACTAGTTTCCCCGGCGCGTCCGGTCTTGTTTCTAACCTTTCCCTGAAGATCCCGTTTGAACTCTTCGTTATAGGAATTTTCTCATCTGGTTATCCCCAGTGAAATTCGTGTCTTTGTTCCGTCTTTTCCCCGGTGAAGCTTCGCTTCCCCAGTGGATTTTGTTCCCCAGCAAGTTTTCCCCAGTGGGTTCCTTCCCCAGTGAATTTTGCGCTTCTTTTCTTTCGTATCCCCAGTGAAGAATTGTGATCTTCCCCGGTAGACTTCCTCATCTGGTTATCCCCAGTGAGGTTCGTATCTCCTCTCCCCAATGAAGATGTGTCTTCCCTGGTGGAATTTGTGTCCCCTGCGTGAAAGATTCCCTTGAACAAACATCATTAGTCATGTCTGAACTATCTTGCTTACTTCGCTCGGAATCTTTCCCCAGTGTGTTGGGTCCTCGTGAGTGGTCACTCGTCGTTTCGCCATTTTTTTATTTTACTCATGTGTCCGCATCTGTATGGCATTCAAGCATCATATGACATCATTTAGATTCATGGCATGATCGCATTTGTCCTTTTGCATATCATCGGATCTAAGGGACAAAATTTCTGGTTTGCTATATTTAAATACCTTTCACACGATTTCTATGAGGATTGTCATCTCTCATTACCATCTAGTGAAGATATTTAAATAGGGGCATCTGTTGCACCCCAAATTTTGACCCCTTATATCCTCTTCATATCGTATGCATTTATTTATCTAACATTAACAAGTTTCAGAGTGTATTTTGTCAAGACACAGATGGAACGGGGCTCCGTACTGATTAAAATCGAAGGATTCGAGGATTGGGTAACCATCGCTTTGGGATGAATCATTCATGAAATAAGATCAAGAGTATCATATTGGGCCATGTGTGAGTTCAATTTGAAGTGCTCACCCCCAGATGGAGTGCAGCGCAGTTCAGGGTACTCGATTAGGGTTTTCGAGAAGGAAAAGTCAACCATAGTTTGACTTTGGATTTAAAGGAAGGTTCAATGATGCAACTTTGGTCCAACAAGGTTATAAGATTTAGTGAAGTCCCCTCAAAAAGTTTCAAAGTCTTGGAAGCTCCGAAACATGAACAGACAGTTCGGTAATCGCCGATCGATCGTTCGGTTGACCGGAAAGTCAACCCCCTCGAGTTTTAGGAATTGGACTTCAAGTGGTGAAGCAAAGTTGTTCCTTATGTCATAGGGGACCTACATATCAATTTTCATGATCATCGGATCAAAGACGTGAGAGTAATTGAAAAAACGGGAAATTAGGGTTTCGAAAGGGGCTAAACCCTAACTCCCTAACCGCGCACTCGATTGAAGTGGTTCAAAGCTCGTCGTAAAGCTCTTAATAAGTCCTACAAAAGTCCTATACTAGGTCACACTCAGAAAATGCATGGAATTGAAGTTATCATCAAAATCGATTCTTAGTACAAAACACTTAGTAAAATTTTGAAAATCTGGCAGCACTAAAACTTGTTTTTTGCTGACTTTGAAGGACTTTTCAACCAAGATTCACATAGATTTGGAACTTTTGGCAAACATGAATGTTGTAGAGCTACATAAGGGCTTTCCAAAATGTACAAGAACTCCCCAAGAGGAGTTAGGAGCTGAGAGTTATGAAGTGTGAAAGATGGGCCTGTGCACTAGTGTGTTAACTTGCTTAAACCCAACATAAACTTGGTTCCCAACCATACACTTCATCTCCAACCATGGATGGACATCTGATATGATAAGTTTAGAGGTTGGAATAGATAAATTCAGAAAGGAATCCAAGCAAGTACAAGATCTTGAGCAAAATCCATTACTTTAATAGAAGAAAGTACAAAAGGTACAACAAGAGAGAGAAGGTTGGGGGGGCTGCAACATGGAGGCTTGTCCTTTCTCACTATAAGGTCACTTCCTACAACTCATATAGGCTGATTTTTCTTGCATTGAGCCTTGCAACTGGTGTGAAGAGGGCTGCCACAAAGATCTTGCAAGATTTCTCAAAGAAACATCATGAAAATCTCTCCAACATTGGAAGTGACCAAGTTGTCCTCACCCTCATTCCTCCTATAAATAGGGGCATTCTCACCATCTTCAAACCACACCAGAGTTGCTTAAAAACACCAAGCATTACAGCTCTCTTTCTCTTTCTCTCTTTGCTAGTAAGTGAAGAAAAGCTTAAAAACGCCGAAAACCGGCATTTTACAACTTTCATGCCGTTTTCATTTCTAGCCTTATCAACACCCTCACAACCATCCACACATCTTCTAAATCACATATAGAAGGTGTGTAATCCCTTGAACCATCAAGAACCTCAAAAAATCAAAAAGTCAACTCTCATTCGACCATACTTTGACCAAAGATACCACAAACCACCAAATCTTGTTCTAAACATGTTCTTGAAGTTTTGATCCCCCTAACACCTCATAAACAACATTCTTCAACTGTTCAAACACTCACCAATCACTAGAAATTCACATATCCCCATTTGGCATTGAAAGTGTGTTGTGGCTTAAAGTGGAAGAAATCTCAAAGGAGTCAAAATTGGAGCAAACAATCTCTGGTTTTCTCAACTGATATAACCTGCTCCTAAAGATCTATAAAAGGATCCTTAAATGAAGAATTTGGGGGGCTAAGGATCATATTTCCACTTGATTAAAATCTCTGCTGCCATAAGTTGTATCCACCATTATGCAATACCAAGTGACTGCTAACCTGTCTAACTATTGTCCACTGTTTTGAATGAATTTTCTGGTGCATATACCTTTCCCATGTGTGCCTATGTGTTTGGTGAGCTATGTTTGGTAATACCATGAATTGATTGCTAATGTTATGAGATCACCATGTTTTAAGTATTCATATCAATAAAACCATTCCATTTACACATTAACCACAGTCCATTAAACTGGCCCCTAATTGTTGATCTGCTTGAGTTTTCTTTGAAACCTGAAGTTCATAATTAACTTACTTAGATCTGGTGCAGATTAGATTTATGGTTCAGGGTTGAACTATTACACCAGGTGGCTGTCATGATTAGAGCAACACATTGAGATTGACTTGTTTGAGTTGTTGGATTGACTGCTATATTGTTTTGTGGTCTACTGCATAAACCATCTGAGCATATTTGAATAACTTTTGCTTGTTCACACTATTCATAATGTTTAAGGTTTTGTCATTTCTTCTTGAACACACCAGTTTGGTGTTTGGACCCTTGTAAGTAATAGCAAGTTTTCCTGCACCATTTGTAAACTTCAAGCAGCTTGTAGCAAGAGAAGCATGTCTTGATTCAGTGAGAGATTGGGATATCTTTGTGAACATAGCCCACGAGCAATTGAGTTAGAACACGTGCATACTCTTAAACTGGTGCAATCTGGGCTGAGTTGGCTTTTAGCATTAAGCATGCATTTCCAAGCTTCAATTAGTGTGTTCATTTGATTTCTATTATATGCATAATTTGAGGAAAAAGGTGGCACCATCTTGATCCTCATAAGATTCCAAGTAGTTTTGACTAAAATATCATCCATTTCCATAAAGTTTTGACATGGTTTGAATCCTTCACGCCTCTTGCATTTTGGTTGTTTATGTTGCCCAGAAAAGCGCATGAATCAAGCAGTATGTATTTACTGGGGTGGCTAAATACACGGATGTATCGCCACCCCAGTGGTTCCTACCTTGCCCATAAGAACGCCTTCAAGCCTTGTGTCCTGGGTTCGAGCCCCAGCGAGGCGCCTTTTTTTTTAATTCATTTTCTTTTCTCGTTTTGACTTTTTTTTCTTCTTCCACCCTTTTTCCTTGCACACGCGTGTGTTAGCCTGGTGGACGAGTTGTTTGCTTATGAAGATAAGGGCGTGGGTTCAAACCCCACCCATGCCCCTTTCTTTTTACTTGCTTGATTATTTGCTTATTTATTTTATTTTCACAAAAAAAAATCAATTAATCTTTCAAAGGTTCATAACTTATTTATTCTTTGTCAGATTTAATCCGTTCTTTTTACAACCTTTTCGTTATGATGTCTAATTTATTTTAATAAATTAAATTTTAATATCACCTTTTGTTTGTCTTGACAAACGCTTTGATCTCGCTTGTTAGTAGGGTCATTCCTAGGTCTTTACCATGCATTTCAATTAGATTTTTTTTTCATTACCACGTTCACTCTTATCTTGTGAGATTTATTTTCCTTTATGTCAATTAGCATATTAGGATGTCACTCTACTTTTGGTTGTAACCATATGTTTTCTCTCCGCTTTCGCATTGTTAAGTTTATTTCATTACCTCCTAAATTACGAGGCTAAACTAATTTAACTGTGTGATATTGTTATCTAGGCATAGTTGTTACTTTCAATTGTCATTAGTTTATATGGTTGTTACCTTCATCATACTTACAATCCTTGCTAAAGCATGACTTCATCTTCGTTAAGATATGCCATTTGTAGCACTGCTTGTATTTATCAGTTGAAATCATTCATCTAACTTGAATTACTTGCTCATTATAATGTGCTTACCCCTCGTTGATTGTAATCTTTGTCTTCTATATTCCTCATACTTGAATAACTCTTTACCTCTGCCTTTGACTTTGAAAAGTCGCCTTGAACTTTAGTTAAAATCAAAACTCATAGGCCATTGGACTTTGCTTAAGTCTAAAAGACCCACCTTTACTAGGAGTGCTCCTCAACTAGAACCCTAGGATAGAGTTGTTAGCTCTATGTAAAGATCATGGATATGATCACTTACTTCCCCCTTTGAGTGTTACAACATAGACATAGAGAGTTTTGTGAAACTCTACACAAACATTATTATGTTTGTTCCCCTTTGAACCTTGATCGCAATCAAGCGTTCTTCAACCCTAGTGAGGTGAACTACGATTGCTCTGATTCTATCCTAGTTAGGATACGTAGGCAGAGGACGCGATGTCTTTGCGAGCAAACTTAGAAACAATCTTAGGTCTTCATCTATCATAATCTTCACCTTTTTTACCCAATAACCAAACCTTAGCAAATATTTAACAAACTTAGCATACAAACAAACCAAAGGTTCCTGTAGAGTACTACAGATGTTTAGGATGTGAAATACCTACCCTATGCATAACCAACCCCGATCCCGAATCTCTTAGCATTGTTGTAACATCGCGCAAAAGGTTCTTTCTTTCTTTAGACCTTTCCTTTGGATAAATTAAAGTCCGGTTGTAAAAGAATTAAGGTTCAAGTTAATTCAATAGCTTGATATCCGATTTTCACCGCAACAAGGAGGACTCGTCCTGCTTCAGGGATGCGCACGGCACATCTTCTGGAAGGCGTTACACCTGCAACAACACAAACAAACAGACAAGATACCCTCCTCAAAGGGCCTATCCAGGTTATTATCTTGTGACAATATTCGGGTAATTAATTGTTTCAACAATCAATGGGCCTAGGCCCGCAAGTTTATGTATGCACATTTTATCAAAAAACATCGGCGTTTTCATTCGCAAACAAAACAGATAAGTGCTAAACAGGCAAGCAGGATTGCTGAATAATATGCATTTTATTGATGGTGATCCCTGAATAGGCAAAAATGTTTTACAACAGAGGCAAGCTCCTAGAATGAGGAAGCCGCGCAAAATAAAACATAAATATATATCAGTATATACAAATGTCGGCAACGAGGCATAGACGAACACCATGAGTTGATCCCTCTAAGACCCACTCGACTTCGATACTTCTCCGACGCTTCAGCTTCGGAAGAGATTGGTTCAGATAAACGGCCCTCAGGTCCTCCAAACCACTAAACAATGAAAGTCCACACGCGGAACGCAGTCATTTGCTTATTCAAATCCCTAACTTTTGCGTGAACCGCCCTTTACGGGTTTTCAGTTCACCGGGATACCCTTTTTTGCCGAAGCCGCCCAGTGTAGGTTTACGACTTCGCGGGTGTACATTTTTCAATATATCCCTAATTTTTGCCCGAACCTTTTATTCTGTTTTTGGTTCGCCGGGATGCCCCTTTTTTGCCTGGACTCTTTCTTTTTTGTCCAGCGGGTCTCTTTCAAGCAAAGTATTTTTTAACTGCGTCCGCGTTCACCGGGGATGCAAAATTTTCACCATCCATCGTGGATAACAACAAAGCTCCTCCCGAGAAGACCTTGCTGACGACATACGACCCTTCATAATTCGGGGTCCACTTGCCCCGGTGATCGGAGTGTGGAGGAAGAATCTTCTTCAGGACGAGATCACCCGTCTGAAAGCTTCTAGGACGCACCTTCTTATCATAAGCTTTCTTCATTCGGCTTTGGTACAGGCGACCAAATGCAATCGATGCTAACCTCTTCTCGTCCATCAGGCTGAGTTGGTTTAAGCGATTCGTAATCCATTCTGCCTCGTCGAGTTTCACATCAACCAAAACTCGCAAAGAAGGAATCTCCACTTCTAACGGTAGGACAACTTCCATACCGTACACCAAGGAGAAAGGAGTTGCCCCGGTCGACGTACGCACCGTCGTACGATAACCGTGCAGGGCAAACGGCAGCATCTCGTTGTCGCTACTGCGAAAATCGGCGCCGGCTTGACAGGAGAGTCGCCACCGTGCGTTATTTATCCCTCAGAGCGGGAAAGGAAACGCTCGAAGTAAACCTCGCAAAGACGGGAAAAGGTATGGTCATCGCAACCAAAACCTGGATTCGGGAGTCGGTTACGCAAGGGGAAGGTATTAGCACCCCTCACGTCCATCGTACTCGATGGGATCCACGCTTGGTGTTTATAGGTAAAAGGGTGTGTTATCTATCTACGCTAATGGCTGGTCTGAAAAGAAAATAAAAGGACAGGACTCGACAGAACATACGGTGTTCTGGGCCTACGTATTCCCTCGTGCAATGGGAAAGTCAGAGTCAACGTAGTTCGACTTCCTACGTCTAAACGGGGAAAGGTTGCTCGCCAGGACATCGCGTCCTGTGCCTACGTACTTCCATCTGAAATGAAAGATCAGAGCAAACGTAGTTCGGCTAACTACGGGTAAACAGGGGCTCTCACACAGCAGTGAGAAACAAACTGGTCTCTAAGGCTCGGAACCTACAACTACGATCTGGTCTCAAATGCACTCGGGCAGGAGAAAGGGATAACAATTAGTCGTTAGCGGAAAGTCTCGATCGCACAGCCGCGAGAGAACAAAAGTTAGTCGTTAGTGTGCTCGCTAGGATATCGCATCCTATGCCTACATATCTTCGTCTGGAACGAAGAATCAGAGCAGCTGTAGTTCAGCTAACTACGGGTCAAGCTACTCAAACGCTCCTACAGAAAGGAAAGGGAAACCCTAGAATTATAGCTGAGAAACAGGGGAATCTACCTACTGCTATCACACTTGGTTGACCATCCTAATGTCTATCATAACAACTCCGCAGCGGAGAAGTCAGAGCTCCTAAGGGATCATGGCAACAGGATTAAACCACAAACAAGAAACTGCAACGTAAAGAATACTGAAAATATGCATGAATGCAACAGCTAAACGAACAAGGCACAGAGGCAAGGGAGCTCAGCTCTACCAAATACCAACAAGCAAAGCCACGCAATAACAAACAAGCAGAAGGAGGACCACCTCAACTTCTTAGGCACACCAAGTCTACTTCTAAGATGCACCTACTCAGAACTATCTAGATGAACACCTAAGTCTAATGCAACACAATATCACACAAGTCAAACAAATCAAAGAGACTAACCCTGAACAGGGCCTCAAACAAACCTGAAACAATCTCCTAATAACTCTCTAAACAAAACTCTATACAATACCCTAAGCAGGGATCTAAGCGACAACTCTAATCAAAACCCTAAGCAAGGATCTAAACAAACTCCTAGGCAAGAGGAATCAATCCCATTCTCCAAGCTTCAGAACAAGCTTACCAGAGAAAGGAAGCTAAGCAGACAAGCCCATGGTGCTTTCCTCAGGAAAGTACCAGGAGGTTACTACTCAGGAATCATATCCTATGCGGCTCGACAACTGTGATCAGTTTACATCCCTCTTCAGGAGAGATTAAACTCACATGAAGGCTCCGGCGTCACGGGATATTTGGGAAAGAACCTATATGCACTAAGGGAACTAAGTGAACAGACTCATAGGACTTTCCTCAGGAAAGTACTAGGAGGCTGACACTTAGGAATCGTACCCTACGTGGCTCAACAACTGTGATCAGTTTACATTTCTCCTCAGGAGAAATTAAACTCACAAGTTGGCTCCAACATCACTGGATACTTAAGAAGACCTAGACAAACTAGTGGAACTAAGTGAATAGACCCATAGGACCTTCCTCAGGAAAGTGCTAGGAGGCTTCCACTTAGGAATCGTATCCCATGTGGCTCAACAACATGTGATCAGTTTACATTCCTCCTCAGGAGGAATTAAACTCACAAGTCGGCTCCGACATCATTGGATACTTAAGAAAGAGGTGAGGAGGAAGGATGAAAGTCATTCATAGTGCCTTCCTCAGGAAAGTACCATAAACTCCCTTCAAACTTCAGGATCTCGAACCTCACAAACAGACAACAAGCTCCTAGACTAAGCCTCAATCTACTGCATCCTTGCAAGCCCCAGCAGGACCTCCATCAGCTCCCACCTTCAAGAAGAACCCACAGGCCAACAAACCACAGGAGACTATCTCTGAAGTTCAACCACAGTTGAACTTCAAAGTCAGAAGTCATCAGGACTTCCCCTATCTTCAGGCTCAGACAAATCCTATCAGAACACCCTACAAAAATATAACAAAATCTATGGGGAGACCTACATGGCTCTAGGGTAACATACTGAAAAATCAGAACAAGATTCAACACCAGATGAAAGAATTAAAATCAGCAACACAGATATATCAACAGACCAATTTATTCAACAGCCATAACAGTGAAAAATGCAATTAAAATAAAAATGCATGATTGAGCTAATATTTTTGTACTATAAAATTCTACACTGAATTACGAGTCTACAGAAAAAAGAACGGGATTATTTGACTAATTCTACTATTTTTTATGAATTTCTATTGATATGCATGCATTAACAATATTAAAAAAACAAATCAATTAATTGGAAAATATGCACAAAATATGAAACAAAATAAAATGACCTTTTTTATTTTTATTTAATTTTCCTAACATTTTTCATGAAATGGTGGAAAAAAGAATTATTGAAACAATTATTATTTACATTTTTTCTATGAATTATTTGATATGCAAAAATAAAAGAAATTGAAATGAAATTGAAATAAAGCTGGGGGGTTTAAACAGCAGGGAAATCTAGTTATTCTCTACATTGGGCCCTCAATGGGGGTGCTAGAAGCAGTTGGGCGCAGGGCCCAGATTTTATAACTAAAAAAACAACAATCTGAAATGAATACATGGGGGGGTGCAACACTAGTAAATTCTCAGTTTATTTCTTACTGGGCTTACGCCCAGGGGGTGCAGGAAGTAAATAAGGGCTTAAGGCCCAATCCAACCATTCAGATCCTCACACACGCTGGGGGGGTTTGAGCAATTTGGGGTGTGCGCGTCAGCAGTACGCCTTTGGGCTTAAGCCCAGTCCAACCCTAATCCAATACACAGCTGAACAAAACCTACCACTCTCTCCAAACCCTGGGTACTGTTCACCAATTTACCCTAGCTGCGCTCATCACCTTCCTCCTCTATCTCACGCTCTCTCTGCAACCCAATCAAACAAACCCTAAACTAAGCAAATCCTCACCCAAACACTTCAATCCCTCACACGAAAACGCTACTCAGGATCCAACTCAACTATTCACTCAAACGATCAATCAGTTAAACCCTAATCGTTGAAGGCGCAATTTAATCTGAAGAAGAACATGCAAGGGGTTTTAGCAAGCATACCTGGAGATATTTGAGCGAACGGGATCTCAGTCGCGTACGAAGATGGAGCGAAGATGACGTTCTGGAAAAGTTTGCTCGAAGATTGGACGCGGTTCGAAGCTTCTGGAAACCTGCTTGAAGGATGAATGTCTGTTGGAGTGGATTCTGGAGATATCGCTTAAGGATTGATCGTCTGAGATGCTTTCTGGAAAAGTTGCTTGAGAATGGATGAAGATCTGGTGGTGTTCTGGAAGGTTCTTGCAGATTGAACTCAGCGTGAAGTCTCTAGATAAACATGAACGAAGATAGATGTATTTCTGGGAAGTTTGATGGAGGAGGATGAATGATGAAGGTTGATTTCTGGAAAAAATTTAGACGAAGACGATGGCGTTTCTGGAGAATTTGGATGAAGGTATGAAGGTTTCTGGAAAAATTGATGGAGGTTGAAGATGATTCCGGCGGGGATTGATCTTTCCGGCGATGAGAAGAGGAAGATAACGGAGGGACGATCGGGGGATGAAGATGAAGATCTGGGGAACTTGGTGGTTAGGTGGTGGCCGGAGTTAGTTGAGGTCGCCGGCGGCGTGCGGTTAGGGCGTTTGCATGGACGCCGGTAGGTTTCCAGGCGAGGCTAGGGGTGTGACAAGTGGTCAGGGCAGGTGGCAGGGAGATGGTTGCCTGAGTGCCACGTGGTGGCGTGGAGAGAGAGAGAGAGATAGTGGGGGACAGGTGGGGACGTCTGGGGAATCAGAATGGACGTGGTGGCGTGATTCTGGGTGAACGTGTGGGGCCCTGCATGGCCAACACGTGGCGCCTTTATACCCTTGGAGTTTGCTGGAACTTTCTAGATCATTCCAGGCTGCGCTGGACTCTTTGGATGAATTCTGGACCATTTTGGACTTGCTGAGTAATTCCTGGACAAAAAAGCCACACTGGGCCTCCCCAATTGGGCCCAACGAACTGAATAACAAAAACTGTAAAAAACTGAATGATAAAAAAACAATTAACTAACCTAATCATATCTAATCAATTATTAAAAGCCTAATTAATTCTAAATCATCTAATTAAATCTAAAACATGATTAACCTAATTAAAACTCTAAAAAGTCATTAACCTATTTAATTCTAAAAAAATCAATTAATCCTAATTAAACTCTAAAAAATGATTAAAAATCTAATTAATCCTAAAAAATCAATTAACCTCTAATTAACTCTAAAAATGATTAAACTCATATTAATTCTATATTATCCTAATTTTCTATTAAAATTCTAAAAATGATTTAAAAACAATTAAACCTATTATTAATAAAAGAAAACTACGTTATTTTCTATAGAAAAATTCCTAAAAATGATTTAAAAGAAAAACCATATTATTCTAAAATGATAAAACTATTTAAAATCTTATTTATTCTAAAAACCTATTTAAAAAAAATCTATAAAATCCTAAAAAAGAGAATTAAACCCTTAAAATATTCAAAAACCCTATTTAAATTCCAGAAAAATTCTATAAAGCCTGTTAAAAATTTACAAAAGCCTATAAAAATCCTAAAAATGCAGATGAATGCAAATGACCCCCATAAAAGCGCACGAGACCAGATCGAATCGAACGGAGATCCCCGGGCATCAGAATATCCCCAAAATCACTGAAAAATCACCGAGGAGCGCACAATTTCCTGAAAATAAAACCCTGGCAATCTGGACTGGGTCTGCCATATCTGATAGACAAAAATCAAGCTGTAAACTCTGATATCCCCTGCTTGTGCACAAAAATCATACATCTGAGCTGTGAATATGAAATTAAACCATGAGTCAGATAGGAAAATCAGTTGGTCAAATTTTAGGGTGCAACAGCTGCCCCTATTCAAGCGACTTGGACCTGAAAGGTTTGAAGAGCGCTCAGCCTTCAAACATTCAGAGGTACGAGACGGTTGAATACAAATAAAACCCGAAAATTTGCCAACCGCGAGCATATACTGTTAACTGCTTGGAGAATAAAGTCCAGAAAACCGAGTCCAGTCATTGTGGCACCAAAATGATTAATCATCTGATAAAGAACTCCTGATTGAATACCCGTTACTTGTGATACCCCATGTAACAAACCCTGATCATACTTGATTCTTTCACATTGCCTACTGATAAGCAGGAAGAGAAATATACTCACATCGCCCAAAGATGGACGGGAAGACACCCTGATTGAATACTCACCTCGTCTAATGATAGACGGAAAGACAACATTAATCTCCAAATTCACATCGCCTAAGGATAGACGGAAAGTCACCATAATCTCCATATTCACATCGTCTAAGGGTAGACGGAAAGACACCCTGATTGATGAACAGATCGATATTCACATCGTCTAAGGGTAGACGGCGGAAATACTCAATCTCCATACACACATCGTCTAAAGGATAGACGGGAAGTCACCATAATCTCCATACTCACATCGTCTAAGGGTAGACGGTATCACCATAATCTCCATCTTCACATCGTCTAAGGGTAGACGGTATCACCATAATCTCCATCTTCACATCGTCTAAGGGTAGACGGTATTATCTTGATTGATATTCAAATCACTATTCTCATCGTCTAAGGGTAGACGGCATCATCCTGATTGATGAACAAATTAATATTCTCTTCGTCTAAGAGTAGACGGAAGGACATTCATAAATCTCCATATGCACATCGTCTAAAAGTAGACGGAAAGTCACCATAACGCATATTCACATCGTCTAAGGGTAGACGGAAAGTCACCATTGTCTCCATATTCACATCGTCTAAGGGTAGACGGCATCACCATAATCTCCAAATGCACATCGTCTAAGGGTAGACGGGATCAAATTCTTAATCTCCATACACACGTCGTCTAAGGCTAGACGGGAAGAAATACTCTCCAAATTCACATCGTCTACTGATAGACGGAAAGACACCATTACGCAATTCAACACCATCCTTTGAATTTCAGAATCCTTCTGTCTACGGGAGTTGATGGAAAGATCAACATCTTTGAAGGGGCCACATCGTCAGTATGGACTAACGGGAAGAAAAACCACCTTTTAAGAAACATGTCGTCAATAAGAATCGACAATCACGAAAACTGAACATTCTTCGAAGAGCTTCGACATCAATAGGGATTGATGGTCAGAAAAGTCTTTCTTGAACGTCATCATATCCAATAACCAGAAAGATAACCGATATTCAAAATCATTTTGAAACTCCTCAACAACTAAGGATAGCCGGAGAAGACTCGCTGGGGAAACACCTCATCATATGTCTGATCTGGCAATAAGAAAACCCGCTGAACAATAGCTCGAAACTTCACATCGTCTGCTGACAGACGGAAAGGAAAGCTACTTGCTAGAAAAGCTCTATTTTGAACTCCATTGAAGATTGCCTGAAACTTCACATCGTCTACTGATAGACGGAAAGGAAAGCATCTCCTGGGGAAACCCCTTCTTGAAACCTTACTGCGATCACCCGCAACTTCACATCGTCTATGGATAGACGGAAAGAAAACCACATTCGTACTCAAGACGTCTAATGATAGACGGAGAAATCCACTTATTGGAGGAACACATCGTCAATATGAATTGACGGGAAGAAAAGCTTGTCAACATCAGATGACTGACTGATCAAAGCATAATTGCTGCCTGATCTGATACAAATAACCTGCTGAACTGTCTGAATACTGTTGCTGGATACATGCCCCTGAGCTGATCACAGAGTAATTCACACGCCATATGAGGCTGATAGAGAACCTGACCTATGCTTCGTATGCCTATGCAAATGCTTTAGTCTTTCTACAGCGTAATGCTCCATTCTGGATAGAAATGCTACGCATTTTGACAATGATATGCAAGTATGATGCAAAATATGATGCATGCAATATGCTAGTGCAGGCCCGAGCTGCCGGAGAAAGCCGGGTACAGAAAACCACTTCAGCAAAATAAATGCTGAAGGCGAGGCCAACTTTGCTGGGGATAACCCGGATATCACTGAATCGTCCTAGCAAAATAAATGCTGGGAGAGTGAAATCAACCCTGCTGGGGATACCGGGAACTTAACCGAACACCTCGACGAAGTAATACCCTGCTGGGGAACATAACTCCGCTTGTGAAATAGCAGACGTGCTGAATATGATTGGACTCCTCTGGGGATAGCTTACCCATACCAACGACCAAGTGGACTTTGCTGGAGACAATGGAGGGAGTCCTCCCGCGCACTGACGAAGCTCGGATCTGGAAATTGATGCGCCAACACGGATGGGCCTTACAGTGATCGCAAACTTGGATTTGAGCTCTTAAGCCATCTTACTGGGTCAGGTACAACTGCCGCTGGAAAATATTCTTCATGAATACACAACCTTTTAGTGAAGAGTCAAGGGATAGTGACACAACTTCCCGCATTCATCTCGCTCTCGAAAATCGACCGCATCTGCTCGAATAACTCTGAATGGCCTTGTAGGTACGGAGAACAACAATCCTTTCGCTTCTGATATGCCTCAGCCTACGGGACCTCTGTGGGGATAGTCCTTGAAAGGAAACCTGCAAATCTGAGCCCTGATGGTCTGATACAACATGCCTCAGCGTTCTGAACTCCTGAGAGACACTTCACCTCGAATGCTTCTCGAGTAACTTCTGCGCGCTTAAAATGGTCTGCCCCTGACTGCAATGACCTTGCTCCGATTATCTGATTCAGAGTAGCACCTTCTGACTATGCCGTATTCACCAAATCTCAACTTGATTGCCCCAAAATAACCGACTTCGAAAAGCTGCCCTGACTGGGGATTATTATAATAAAGCTTGCCCCTGCTCTCGGAACATTCGGGCGCTCCACATTCTATCTTGACCATACTTTCCATTGTAGGAAGCTTTTCTGCTGTCAAGCGCTTACTCGCAAGTAAAACAAGTTGTTCTGCATAAATGATGTATTAATGCAACACATATGACAGCTTTGACATCCAATCTGTTCACTGGAAAAAAGAAAAACAGTTTATGGCATATAATGCACAAAACATTTGTCGACATCAGTATCAACATGGTAAGAGGAACTTTTTAGGAGTCAGAATCGACGCGATCTTTACCGGAGTATGCTTTCGAAACAACCTGCTTCAATTAGGACTTTTGAAGGTTGTAACGTGGTCAGGTTCATGGTTTTGAAAGAAAGGATAAAGGCTCAAAGTTTACTTTTAACCCCCCCATTCTCCTTGATGTTCTCCCATCCTACGTTCAGCTAACTCGACCTTAGCGCTCACCTCTCAGAGGCTGAGAGATAGGAGTGATAGTTCGAGAAACTTTTGGATTTTGGAGTGACAACCACTCACTCTTCGTCTTTGACACTTGAGGTCACACGACTCGTATTTCATTTGAGGATTTTTCTTTTGATCCTTTTCACTTTTTCTTTTCATATCCCTAACTTTTGCCTGGACTGACTCCTTTTGAGTTTCTTTGGATTTTTTTAGTCCAGCGGGATGCCCTCATTTTTGCCTAAGTCATTTGGTTTTGAAGTTTCCTTGACTTAGCGGGCTTTTGATTTCTTTTTTCATTTTTTCTTTCGAACAAGTCGTGTGACACTGGTTGCCTGAATCTTTGGGGAATGATGTGGCTGTCCCACTCTTGATTGAACCACTGTGGTCTTTTAGGTACGACCTCTAGGGACGTGATTGATCCTCGAACGGGCACTCCTTTTGCAATTTGAACGCTCGGTCAAACTAGCTAACACCTACCCTGCCCCAGGTTAAGATTGAGGGTTTTTTCGTTTTCAGAAAGAACTCCTACTACAAGGCTCAAAGGGGTTGACAAGGGATTATCTTCCTTATATCTCCGGTGCTAAGGATTTGAAACAATGCCTGTACATCATCAACAGGTTCTATTTCGAAAGCATACAATATCGGTAGTTGCATGTCGGTCATTTTCGTCATCCTCCCCAAATTCTACTTAACCAAGTGTTGGACATTTGCAAAACAGTTAGTGAACACGAATGGATTCAATCAAAACATGCACATTTATTTCATTATCATCAATTTGAATGAAAACAACAAGTTTTACAAACAAGCTTACAAGTTCAAACAGGAAAGCAATTACAAATGCAAAGAAATGACAAGCTAAAACAAAGAAAATATGCTAGCTCCTGAGAATCGGGCTTTCACATCTGCCCTGCTGCTGAACCAGCTATCTTTATTAAAGGCAATCCAATGCTGTCCTGATCTGCTTTCAATGACTCAGCCAAATTATAGAGCCCTTTCTCCTTCATTCAGATGATGTGGGGACCTCTCTGCCCGAAGCTGATTGCTGCACTGTCAAGCAAATCCTGCACTTTGTGCTTAAAAGCATGGCAGCCTTCTATATCGTGACCCGGGGCTCCAGAATGAAACTCACAGTGCTTGCTTGCGTCATAACCAAACGGGGGAGTTCCCGTTATTGGTGCCAGAGTTCTTGTCTCTACCAGATTCAATCTCAACAATGTCTGCAACAACTCGGCATATGTTGAGGGAGGCTTCTCAAACACTCTTCTCGGCTTGCCACCCTGGAATCTTCGTTGAGCCTGCTGTGCCCCCTGCGGAGGGCTGCTGCTGGTGGTATCGGGCTGACCCTTGAACACCCTTTGTATCAAAATGCAACATTGGTTTCTTGATCTTCAATGTACTGAACACTCTCCTTATGCTTAACCATTTTCTTTCTCAGATCTGCCCCAGGAATAGGCAACAATTGTGGGCCTGGAGATTCTGACACCATGGAGTCCAGGATACGCTTCTGACCCACTGCAGCTTTAGAAACATCTGTCATCTTTGCATCGACTGAGACAGGAGCAATATGCACAGCTACGCCGCCCGGCGTGAATTCAATATCGTGCGAGTCAATCAGGTCTTGAACGTTGTGCTTGAAAGCATGACAACCCTCGATGTCATGTCCGAATGCCCCGGAATGAAATTCACATTGTTTACTGGCATCGTACCCTTGAGGAAACGCTTTCGTTGGTTGTGTCAACGCTCTTTTCTCCACCAGATTAAACCTCAGTAAGATCTGCAAGAGCTCAGCATATGCCATAGGTGGTGCTTCAAATATTCTCCTTGGCTTTCCTTCTTGGATCTTCCGCTGAACCGGCTGTATCTTCTGTTGCTGCTGCTCAGGTTCCACATGCACAGGTGGCACGAGCTTCTTCATTGCGGCTGTCGAATAGCTGATCGTCTTCTTTTCTAAGCACATTCTTGACTACCTCCATGATCAAGCTCACTTGGGTCTTCAGCTGACTGTTCTCCTCTTTGAGAATCTTCTGCTCTGAACGCATCTCTTGCATGTCTTTCATCATCTGCCCCAGCTGGCTTTGGACTTCGATCAATTCAACCTGATTCTGTTCCATATCTCTGAAGGAGTTCCTGCAATAAACTGGACGATGAGGAAATAAGGCCCACGGTTCTGATATACCTGCTAAATAATAATGCAGCGCAGAAAGCAAACACATATTCACAACGAGACAAAGGGAAACTCAAGCTATAAGCACACAGATGAATATCTCCCACACATGTACAACCAACAAAATCAGCAAGTAAGCACAACTGAGTCTGAATATAACGACCCCAGCCAACAATCCTGGTGGTGATCGACAAATACTGATGCACAAAAGCTAAACGGGTTAGGCAGAGAAACAGATGCGACACCCGGCATAGAAACCTCTAGAAAACTTCCCCCATATTCAACTGAACTCTCTGATTGATAATCTTCAGAGCACACACTTCCTGTGGAGTCTTCCATGACATTAACTGACGAACCCCCACAACTAGAAGATGGAAAATCATTAATCTGAACACAACCCTGAGGCGTGATGCAAATACGGCTAGAGTCTAACAGATCCTGAATCTGACTTCTAAGCACTTTACAATCATTGGTGGAATGCCCCTGTGCCCCAACATGGTACTCACAGCGGGTGCTGGCATCAAAACCTGGAGGATAAGGTGGAATCACCGGCTTAGTCTCTTTCGGTACTATCAATCCACTTCTGACCAGATCTGGCAACAACTGGCTGTACGACACCGGTAGCTGAGTAAAACTGCCTTTCAGGCTTCCTTGGTCTTCGTGGGAGCATGCTGACGCGATCGGCGATAAGATGACCGTTGACTTGAAGTGTCTGAAAACTGATCCTGAGATGCTAGAGATTCTGAGGTGGCATCATCTCCTTCCCACTCTTCTTGAGAACTGACAACTGACTCAATCCTATCAACTGGGGACGTAAGGAACACCTCGAAACTTTCCACTCCTGAGTCCTCGCTCAACAATCTCTCCCAGCCTCACCAGGCCCACAAAGTTTTGTGCAACTGAACAATTTGTCAAAATAATGGCTTTTCAGAGTACCCAAGAAGATGTCAACCAGTTCCCTTTCCGGAAGCGGTGGTTTGAACACTAGCAGACAATTCTTTCCACCTTCGCAAATACGCTCTGAATGATTCATTCTCTGCCTGAGATAATTCTTGCAGATCCACGAGACTAGGAGTCAAATCCAAGTTATAATCATACTGCTTTATGAAAGCTCTGGCTAAATCCACCCATGATCGAATCTGATTACTCTCTAATTGCACATACCATCTCAACGATGCCCCAGTCAGGCTATACTGAAAGCAATGGATCATCAATTTGTCATTTCGCACAAACGAAGTCATCCTTCGACAAAACATCATCAAATGCAACTTCGGACAGCTTATCTCCTGTGTATTTTTTCAAATTCCGGCATTTTGAACTTGTACGGCAACACGAGGTCAGGGACCAAACACATGGCTACAGCATCCAGGTTAACGGCATCTTTCGCTTCCAAGGCTTTCATTTGCTCTTCCAACACTCGGAGTCTTCTACCATAGTCAAGAGCTCTTGGATCTACTAACCCGGTCATTGGAATATCTCTCCGGGTACTTCATCGCAGGGAAAGCAACACATTGATTGTTAACAGGAGGATAACGTTCATTTTGGGCAAGAAACGGCTCATGCTGATCTCTGTTCTCAACAGCTGGCTGTACAACTTGATCTGCAGTAATATTGTTTGCTTGCGGGAAGCCTTCCATAGAATCATACTGATGGTTGGACGCCATAGTAAACCCTGCCTGGGTGTCAGGAACCTGGAAATTGCCTTCAGACATAGCCACCAATTACCGGTAACCGACTATGCTGCTTGATTCTGCTCAAATCTGCTTCAGCCCCTTGGTCGTCTTCACTCTTGCCTCAAACAATTCCCCGAGAATCACTTTCTGGTGAAAACAAAGGTTGGATAAGTGCTCTGACCTGCTAAATGCTATGCAATATGATTTATGCAAACAGAAATACAAAAATGCTAACGTGCATGTGTGCATTGGAGATATTTTCCCTCCCATTCCAGTGTCAGTGGTAGCAAGACGAGATAAACCATAAAGATAATATTTGGAAAATCCCTCATATATTGATTAGAATAACTGTCTTGTCAAGAAGTTACATAACTATGCTCCGTACAGCTGATATGATAAGAAGGATCCCAGCCAACATGCCTGGTGGTGATCTCAACATACAGAATACAAGAGAGAAATCAAATATGGGTACGGTTGCGGAAGTCCTCGACCATCTTCTTTGTCTCTGCGTGATCTGGTTGATAAATCAAACCTTCTATCAGTCGATCCCTCTTCCTGACTGTCCCCCTGGATGTCTCTGACAAAGTCTTCCCAAGCCTTATCATTGGCACCATCCCCTGGTTTGGGTCTCTTGGCATCTGCTCTATGCTGGAAATCTTCCAAATTCTTCATGGCATCTATCAGCTTACGCTCGGCCTCGTATCGGCGACAGGCTTCTTCTTCAAGCTCTTCGTTCTTCACTTTGACCTGTTCTTCTAACTGAGCAATCTGTGTCTTCAGCCCTTCTTCTCGCTCCTTGCGCTTGGTCATAGTGAGATCCCAGTGTTCTCTGAACTTGGCCAGCTTTGCATAGGCCCTTTCCAGCTCTTGCTTCTTGGTGGCCAACACACTACTAACTGAGTCTACATCTAACTCTAGTCGCTTCTTGGTTTCAGTCAATTCCAATAGCGTAGTCTTCAGATGTTTCAGAGTTTCAGCCTGTTGCTTAGAAATATACCCTGTTTCAATATTTTCATGCCGAAGCTTGGCATTCTCCTGCTCTAAAGCCTCTTTAGCCCTCGCTAGCTCTTCTTTCTCCGCCATTAGCTGCTTGTAAACCTGAATGTCCACAGTGGTAGGCTCCTCTACCGGAGGAGGATGCAATGGCTGAACTGCTGGATACGGCATAAGGAACTTCACAGCTCGCTCACGAATCCATTCTTCATATGAGCTAGGACCTCGAGTATCCCCTCTGCTACCTGAAAGCTTCCCTCTCTTGTGCAAGTTTTTCCAGGCTTTCTCAAGTTTGGTCAGCATCTCTTTCCCTATTGCCCCGGTGAGATACAGAGATTCCTGTATCTCCTCGGGCTTTGGCGCTCCATGAGGTATGTACCCAAATTGCTTGATCAATAAGGAAGGGTTATAGTTGACACAACCTTTCCTTCCTATTAACGGAACATTCGGGAATCCTTCGCCTTTGAGTATGACTTCAGCTCCAAATACTTCTTTAATGACCCATACCACGTTCTCAGCAGTTAATCCCATTAAGCGCTCGGGCCATCCTAGAGAATTGATAGACGTGACAAAAGGACCTGACTTAGGCAAATGACTGGTGAACCACCTGCATAGGAGAGGGACACAACAAGACACATTCCTTCCTCGTCGCTTTTCATTCTGATAATGAGTTGAATGGTGGATATCTCCCAGTAAAGTAGGAACTGGGTTTCCCGCAGCCAAAATATAGAAGGCATCTGAATCAACGAAATCAGGAATATTCGGGAATAACACGATGCCATACACACATACAGCAAGAATGACGTCAAAAACCTCCCATTTGCCCTTCTGGGCATACTCTCGAGCCTTCTCCACTAAGACATCCAACGGAAATCCCCATACGTCTCCTCTTCTGATCATCTTCCCAGACAGCTCAGACTCTTTCAAGCACAGGATGGTAGAAAGCTCAGCCAGCTTAGGCTCAGCGTCTCGGACGATAAAAAGGCATCTGATCACGGATCGGTATATCCAGAAGTGCAGAGTACTCCTCCAGGGTAGGAGCCAAAACAAAGTCGGGAAATACAAAACACCTGAGCTCCGCGTCGTAAAACTGTAACAGAGTATAGATGCCGCTGGTCTCGTAGACAGATGGCTGATAAACGTATGTCAGAATCCTCCCATATCTCTTTCTGAAGTCACCCATTCCTCTCTTCTTAGCAATAGCCATCAACTCTAACAATAGACTGATATTCGGCGACGGAAACTTATAGGGCAATACTCTCTTCAGGTTTTCCATGTCTTGCTAGGAACGAACACCAGGACTGGAAGGGAAAATATGTACCTGCAATACACACACGTTAGTTAAATGCAGATGGTAATGCAATGATGCAATATGATAAATAATGCAATCTGCGAACACAGGGGCTATGCTGTAGCCTGAAGAGGAATATCTCTGTGATCAAGAACAGAAAACCATCACGGTCATCAGAACCTCATGCCAATAACTATTATCTGATAATCAAAATATCAATCCCCTGGTAAGAAAACCATCTGAACCTCTGTATCTGACGAGAATACCATCTGATAATAGCCTCAACCTCAGATAAGAAACCCATCTGACCCAGACAACACACCTGGAGATGAATCAAGAATACCATCTGATAAAGATAATGAATCATGGTTTCTGAAGGCCAGTTTTCCTGCAATAACCCAGTCCCTCTCACAGGTAGGATAGACCTAATCCACGGACAAAGGTACGGCATCCTATGCGGTCGTCAGCATCACAGACTTTCATGAGTGACGATACGATTCCCAGAAGGAGTGGCATCATCAAATCATGAAGAGGCCTCACTTAGCTGACTTCCAAATGATCGGTCCCCAGAGTCGACAATCCTCACGTCTGGACCCCCCTCAGATCCTCAGGACCGGAAAGGAGCACCTCTGCAAGAATCTCGTCTGAGCGCAGATTTTCGTAGGGAACTGTGCCTGCTCAGCAGACAGGTTCGTCTACTACTTCTCCACAACTATATCTAGGTGTGTACTCAAGCCCAGGTCCGGCTTTCCACTCACAGTAACCTCCCTTTGCCCACAGCAATAATCATAATAGTATAATGCTTGGAAAATAAATGCGGAAAGGTAAAGGTACAGAAAAGTAAAGTGGCAGAAAAGTAAAACACAATATACACAACACCCAACCAATAAACACCCAAGCGCTAGGATTGACTCGCGTAGAGGGATGGGAAACGGTCCCAGCATAAGGGATGGGAAAAGTCCCTAGATGCTATAGATCCCCAGCAGAGTCGCCAGCTGTCGCTACTGCGAAAATCGGCGCCGGCTTGACAGGAGAGTCGCCACCGTGCGTTATTTATCCCTCAGAGCGGGAAAGGAAACGCTCGAAGTAAACCTCGCAAAGACGGGAAAAGGTATGGTCATCGCAACCAAAACCTGGATTCGGGAGTCGGTTACGCAAGGGGAAGGTATTAGCACCCCTCACGTCCATCGTACTCGATGGGATCCACGCTTGGTGTTTATAGGTAAAAGGGTGTGTTATCTATCTACGCTAATGGCTGGTCTGAAAAAGAAAATAAAAGGACAGGACTCGACAGAACATACGGTGTTCTGGGCCTACGTATTCCCTCGTGCAATGGGAAAGTCAGAGTCAACGTAGTTCGACTTCCTACGTCTAAACGGGGGAAAGGTTGCTCGCCAGGACATCGCGTCCTGTGCCTACGTACTTCCATCTGAAATGAAAGATCAGAGCAAACGTAGTTCGGCTAACTACGGGTAAACAGGGGCTCTCACACAGCAGTGAGAAAACAAACTGGTCTCTAAGGCTCGGGAACCTACAACTACGATCTGGTCTCAAATGCACTCGGGCAGGAGAAAGGGATAACAATTAGTCGTTAGCGGGAAAGTCTCGATCGCACAGCCGCGAGAGAACAAAAGTTAGTCGTTAGTGTGCTCGCTAGGATATCGCATCCTATGCCTACATATCTTCGTCTGGAACGAAGAATCAGAGCAGCTGTAGTTCAGCTAACTACGGGTCAAGCTACTCAAACGCTCCTACAGAAAGGAAAGGGAAACCCTAGAATTATAGCTGAGAAACAGGGGAATCTACCTACTGCTATCACACTTGGTTGACCATCCTAATGTCTATCATAACAACTCCGCAGCGGAGAAGTCAGAGCTCCTAAGGGATCATGGCAACAGGATTAAACCACAAACAAGAAACTGCAACGTAAAGAATACTGAAAATATGCATGAATGCAACAGCTAAACGAACAAGGCACAGAGGCAAGGGAGCTCAGCTCTACCAAATACCAACAAGCAAAGCCACGCAAATAACAAACAAGCAGAAGGAGGACCACCTCAACTTCTTAGGCACACCAAGTCTACTTCTAAGATGCACCTACTCAGAACTATCTAGATGAACACCTAAGTCTAATGCAACACAATATCACACAAGTCAAACAAATCAAAGAGACTAACCCTGAACAGGGCCTCAAACAAACCTGAAACAATCTCCTAATAACTCTCTAAACAAAACTCTATACAATACCCTAAGCAGGGATCTAAGCGACAACTCTAATCAAAAACCTAAGCAAGGATCTAAACAAACTCCTAGGCAAGAGGAATCAATCCCATTCTCCAAGCTTCAGAACAAGCTTACCAGAGAAAGGAAGCTAAGCAGACAAGCCCATGGTGCTTTCCTCAGGAAAGTACCAGGAGGTTACTACTCAGGAATCATATCCTATGCGGCTCGACAACTGTGATCAGTTTACATCCCTCTTCAGGAGAGATTAAACTCACATGAAGGCTCCGGCGTCACGGGATATTTGGGAAAGAACCTATATGCACTAAGGGAACTAAGTGAACAGACTCATAGGACTTTCCTCAGGAAAGTACTAGGAGGCTGACACTTAGGAATCGTACCCTACGTGGCTCAACAACTGTGATCAGTTTACATTTCTCCTCAGGAGAAAATTAAACCTCACAAGTTGGCTCCAACATCACTGGATACTTAAGAAGACCTAGACAAACTAGTGGAACTAAGTGAATAGACCCATAGGACCTTCCTCAGGAAAGTGCTAGGAGGCTTCCACTTAGGAATCGTATCCCATGTGGGCTCAACAACATGTGATCAGTTTACATTCCTCCTCAGGAGGAATTAAACTCACAAGTCGGCTCCGACATCATTGGATACTTAAGAAAGAGGTGAGGAGGAAGGATGAAAGTCATTCATAGTGCCTTCCTCAGGAAAGTACCATAAACTCCCTTCAAACTTCAGGATCTCGAACCTCACAAACAGACAACAAGCTCCTAGACTAAGCCTCAATCTACTGCATCCTTGCAAGCCCCAGCAGGACCTCCATCAGCTCCCACCTTCAAGAAGAACCCACAGGCCAACAAACCACAGGAGGACTATCTCTGAAGTTCAACCACAGTTGAACTTCAAAGTCAGAAGTCATCAGGACTTCCCCTATCTTCAGGCTCAGACAAATCCTATCAGAACACCCTACAAAAATATAACAAAATCTATGGGGGAGACCTACATGGCTCTAGGGTAACATTACTGAAAAATCAGAACAAGATTCAACACCAGATGAAAGAATTAAAATCAGCAACACAGATATATCAACAGACCAATTTATTCAACAGCCATAACAGTGAAAAATGCAATTAAAATAAAAATGCATGATTGAGCTAATATTTTTGTACTATAAAATTCTACACTGAATTACGAGTCTACAGAAAAAAGAACGGGATTATTTGACTAATTCTACTATTTTTTATGAATTTCTATTGATATGCATGCATTAACAATATTAAAAAAAACAAATCAATTAATTGGAAAATATGCACAAAATATGAAACAAAATAAAATGACCTTTTTTATTTTTATTTAATTTTCCTAACAATTTTTCATGAAATGGTGGAAAAAAGAATTATTGAAACAATTATTATTTACATTTTTTCTATGAATTATTTGATATGCAAAAATAAAAGAAATTGAAATGAAATTGAAATAAAGCTGGGGGGTTTAAACAGCAGGGAAATCTAGTTATTCTCTACATTGGGCCCTCAATGGGGGTGCTAGAAGCAGTTGGGCGCAGGGCCCAGATTTTATAACTAAAAAAACAACAATCTGAAATGAATACATGGGGGGGTGCAACACTGAGTAAATTCTCAGTTTATTTCTTACTGGGCTTACGCCCAGGGGGTGCAGGAAGTAAATAAGGGCTTAAGGCCCAATCCAACCATTCAGATCCTCACACACGCTGGGGGGGTTTGAGCAATTTGGGGTGTGCGCGTCAGCAGTACGCCTTTGGGCTTAAGCCCAGTCCAACCCTAATCCAATACACAGCTGAACAAAACCTACCACTCTCTCCAAACCCTGGGTACTGTTCACCAATTTACCCTAGCTGCGCTCATCACCTTCCTCCTCTATCTCACGCTCTCTCTGCAACCCAATCAAACAAACCCTAAACTAAGCAAATCCTCACCCAAACACTTCAATCCCTCACACGAAAACGCTACTCAGGATCCAACTCAACTATTCACTCAAACGATCAATCAGTTAAACCCTAATCGTTGAAGGCGCAATTTAATCTGAAGAAGAACATGCAAAGGGGTTTTAAGCAAGCATACCTGGAGATATTTGAGCGAACGGGATCTCAGTCGCGTACGAAGATGGAGCGAAGATGACGTTCTGGAAAAGTTTGCTCGAAGATTGGACGCGGTTCGAAGCTTCTGGAAACCTGCTTGAAGGATGAATGTCTGTTGGAGTGGATTTCTGGAGATATCGCTTAAGGATTGATCGTCTGAGATGCTTTCTGGAAAAGTTGCTTGAGAATGGATGAAGATCTGGTGGTGTTCTGGAAGGTTCTTGCAGATTGAA